>ML978235.1:0-155643 GCA_010015745.1 Setomelanomma holmii
GAAGTGGCGGTGGTAGGATTGGAGCTGTGTTGTGATCAATTTGACGGGGTTTGGGCCTATTTTGAAGGGTACCATGAAATTGAAAAAGCTGGTGTGAGGTGAGGTTGTATTGTATGAAGCTACAAACAGTATATATAAGTGAGGGCTGTAAACAGTGCCAGTGCAGGAAAAGCAGCATCGTCTCATCAGAGGTGAGATGCCACTGCACGTGAGGCAAGAGCGACTCTCAAACTGTGACAAGAGCCAATGTCGGTCATGTTATGAGCGGATTTCCAGAGGCCATCCGGGATATCAAGCAGGGAAGATCCATCGTACGGTGCAACTTTGATATTGAAGGCTCGTACGATGATGCCACTCTGATGAAGGATAAGAGCAGCTGGACGTTAGAGCAGTGGAAATGGGGATGGTGGGCTCATGAACCCAAAAAGTTCGACACTGCACCTGAGCTGCCCGCGTTGCTCGATTGGAGACGGGACGTTGTAGTGCAGAATAGGAGACATCCCGACGACTTGCAATGATAACGAGACTATAAGAAACATCTTCGCTTATTCCTAGTCTCTGCATACCGTTCAAACTAGAGTGACACTCGCATAATAGCTTGTCGTGCAGGTCTATAGCTTCGCTTACTATAAGAAACTTTGTGTTTAGGTTTGTGTCTCTACGTGTCGTGAAAGAGTATCGAATATCTCCAGGACACCCTCAAAGAATCTTACAAAACTGCCAACACTGGCAAAGACATATAGGTGCAATTTTCAAATCATTTTAATCGTCGTTCTTGCGATGAACCATGACATTGTCGAGTCGATGTTCCACACACCCAGCTGCAAACAAAGCAAACACCAAAACTCACTAAGTCCACGTCACCACGTCAACCACTCACCAAACACAAAAAATCGCATAGCCCCACTCAACAAGCGACCTCCCAGCCTCGTGTTTTATCGCCAGGCAGCCGCAACAATCACGTGTCTCACTAGCTCTGCCCAGATCCTGTGCCTATATAAACAGCACGATCCTCGCCCTCCCCATTCACTCCTTAGCTCTCTTTGCCTTTTGGCTTAGATCAAGTGTAGTATCTGTTCTTTTCAGTTTAATCTCTGAAACGTCTCTACGGAGACATTCAAGATTATTCTTATTTTTGAAAACGGTCACTGGCTCCCTGGGCTTGCTCATAGTCAGTGGCACAGTGTCGCTCCTATCGCACTATCTGGAGTGTACGCGATAACTTTTTTCGTTGAGTAGTCTGGCTTGGCTGGGCGCTTGAAGAAGAACTATGAGTATTTGTGATGGGGTTTTGTGGAATGTGGGTGTGTTTTTTGATTTTGGTCGTTGTGGGCTTCAAATTTTGCTTGTGTGGCAAGTTAATTGAGCACGAGGGCGTGCGCTGACCTGGTGAAAATGCGTTTATATGTCCACAAAGCCGTAAGAGTCTGTATAGTGAGTAGGATGCAAATATCATATTGAAGTAAGCTGGGTCCTATTTCTCGTGTACGGCTGTGAAGGGAACACTGCGATCCGTACAGCAATGATCGCAGTCTTTGCGCCCCCATTCATGAATAAGACCAATCGTGCGAGCGACCTCCATAAGCAAATCAAGCTTACCTGAATATCGCGAGACTCTGACAATGACCATCTCCATGTCCTTTCGAGAATTTGACCTTCGTTGTGACTTCCGCGCGGTTTGACCGAATTTTACTGCCCATCGTAGCTGCCAAAACAAACTCTGATATTGTCCTCCACCACACTTTTCCTTACTCGAAGAATTCGCAGTACCTGCTGCAAACTGCCCGCCATGACCGGCGTCAATCAAGCCATCTTCCAGGACCTCCAGGCGCGCATCGATGAAGATGCGGCAGTCCGAGATGTGAGAGGTCGCCCCGCAGCAAGACACGTGAACACGCACTCACCACGCGACAGGAACTCAAGGACATCATCCAAGCACTCGAGAAGCAGAGTAATCTACCGTCCCAGGCTCCATCCTCAAATTGCTGACCCTTGATAGACCGCAATGTGTCGTTCGTGTTGTCAAGAGCGCACTCGACGCCCGTCGCAGACCGTGGGTATAGGCATTCTCTGCGCAAAACACGAGCTGACCGTATGCCCAGTCCCTGGGGTCCTAGACGCCGCAAAAGAGCCCATCAGCAATGTCGTAGAGACAGTTGGCAAGCTGTCGCAAGCTGCGTCGAAGATACCATACTACAAATTCAACAACATGTGGAGTCGGCAGGTGCAGGGCGCTGTACGTATCACAATATTGTCGTCACGCAACACTTCTGCTGACGTGAGTTTAGGTCGAGGGCCTCCTGTTCTGGGGCTGGCTTGGAGGCTACAAGTACGACGGCGGCGGTGTGAAGTGCGGACAGCTGTTGACCATTGAGGATTTGGGCGAGATATTGCACGGTATGCGCTTTGCGACGCAAGATCTTCGACCACAGCACTGACATGTCGCAGTCCCTGTCAACCTCAAGGACCGCGATGAGTTCCATCTCTCGCTCGAAGAGTACTTGCAATCGCTCATCTCGCTCGTCGAAGAGCTGGTATGATAACATCTTCTTCCCACTACCAAAAGGTACTAATGCGATATGCAGACGCGACTCGCTCGCAATGCTGTCACGCTGGGAGACTACGAGCGCCCGCTGCTCATCAACCAGTTCGTCAAAGACTTGCATGCTGGCTTCCAGATTCTCAACCTCAAAAACGACAGCTTGCGTCGTCGCAGCGATGGCCTGAAGTACAGAGTCAAGGATGTGGAGGATGTTGTGTATGACTTGTCGCTGAGGAATCTTGTTCCAAAGACGGAGGGTTCGACTTAGGAGGTCGTTGCAATCGATCAAGCGTTTACGAGTGGAGGCGTGCTGCTTTGATGTGGCTTCACACATAGAGGCCCCACTATGAAAAAGAGTACCAGCTATAAACACACAGCAAACAGCCTTGTATAATCTCAAGCGTCTGAACTCTTCGCAAGCTATATGTGTGATGCTTATAAAGGTGCTCATCTCGGTCAAGGCTCGGTCGCAAATGTCTCAATGCACGGACTCCTCCATCCAAACTTTCCGATCCGCGACTTCCAACGCGCAACTTCAGCACCACCACATCCATCGGCCAGGTGCCATTCACACTCCTTGACCCGTTCTCACAGCATCAGATCTCTCAATCATCAACACAATATCCAACCACACTCTCTCCGCACCCATCCGCTTCAGTTTGCAACAATGTCCACCAAAATCATCGACCCATCCGCCCCAAAACCCAAGCCCCCCACCGCGACTCCCATCGAGCCTCTAAAAACCGACATCGCACGCATCTACACCTATCTGCACACTCTCGTCATCCTCGCGCTCTACGCATACACCTTCCCCTCCATCGTCGCCGACCCCGTGCCCGCCTTACTCGGCATCCTCGCGCCCCTCGCGGCACTGCAGGTTGCGTTTGTCGCGGTGTGTTTGCCGCCGACAGGCGAGACGCCGAAAGTCAAGAAGAGCAAGCCGGGGGAGAAGAAGAGGCATGTGCCTGGGAGGGTGGAGAGTGGGGTTAACGGGACGATTGTGGTATGTAACCTACACTTTCCTAGTAGATTGGACTGCGGTTGACGATTGCCATGGGTGATCGGTGTGGAATTGTGCTAATTTGATGTTGTACAGCCAGCGTTCCTATCCCTCCTCTTAACCGCACTCGCTGCCACGCCACTACTCACAGCCACACTGGTTCTGTTCGGCGCACCGGTTACGACGCACCATTTGCACACGCTACTATGTGGTGCGCATATTGCGCTGCTGAGCACGCTGCCGCTTGTATACGTGCATGGAGTCAATGGCGAGACATGGAGGCAGATTGTCGCATTGCTGCTGCCTGTCGATGAGGTGTATGGTGGGTTGATTGGGACGGTACTGGGTGCTTGGTTGGGGGCTATTCCCATTCCATTGGACTGGTAGGTATATGCGAAGACTTGGCTTGGAGGATAGTGCTAACATACGGCAGGGACCGCGAGTGGCAGAAGTGGCCCGTTACAATTGTTACGGGTGCATATATTGGATACGCTGTGGGGAAGCTGCTCGGAGGGACCGTATTGAAGGGCAAGAAGATCATGTTCGCATAAGTGAGCATGCGCAAGGTCTGGAAGCTTCACTTCCGTTGTCAAATATTACTGCAATCGAAGCCAGCCATGCAGCTGCGGGCAGGGCTTCAATACCATCTTCAAGTACAGCAGCGATCTTACGTGGCTCGTCTCGATGCCATAGCTGCAACTATGTGTGTGCCTCGAGACGAGGTGCCAGTGCACTGTGCTCAGAAATACTTGGACACTGCGAACAGCCTCGCCCCATATCCTACGATGGAAGATTCCTTCGTCTCGCTTGTGCGCACTTCACGGCGGATACTCGAGGTACCTTCTACCTCGTGCTGAGCTCGTCGATTCTGTCTTTTGTCGGAATCGGCGCCGATGCGAGCACTCTTCGTCAGCCACTCGCAACCAAGCTTCTCCGGGTAGCCGAAAGAGGCACTCCCGGCGCAAACCGGCCTCCGCTCCCAACTTCAGGCCACGAGCTTGTCTACATGTAGTAACTCTGCAGTACGGGTCGTTCGTGGCGCGATGTTTGCTGGCGAGATATGTGGTAGATCTGTGGCTAATGTGTCGGAAGTCATGTTTGGGTAAGAGATGATGCGGGGTCTGCGGTAGATGATGATCATCGTGGCGGGGCGCGGTTGCGGGGAGCTTTAAAGGGACGGATATCCGCCTGAATGAGAGACGGTTGAAAGGTCTTGCTGCGTTCGTGTGTTTGCTTTGCTGAGTTCGAGTGGAAGCTTCAATAGGTTGTATAGTATAGCTGATTGGACCTGAGATAGAAGGTAAGCACTTCCGTTGATGGCGGATGGGAGTATGAGCAGAACATGGTCTCGTGCATTATTGAACGTGCAATTGACAAGTTTTAGATCTTACTACACGTTCCAAACATACAGCAGTGAAAATACCTATCAGCGACGAGCAAATCACATATCATTTCCTCCAATCGTCACAAAACTCGCCAACATGTCACGAAAACACTTCTTTCCCTCCCCCGAGGGTGTGGTAGTTCACATGCTCAACTCCCTCGTCACACGGAACCAACACATGGCCCTGGACACCGAAAATCGCGTTGTATACAACCTCTCCCACCCACCCAACCAAGTCACCATCATCTCCGGCGGCGGCTCAGGCCACGAGCCCGCATGGTCTGGATTTGTCGGCGACGGCATGTTAAGCGCAGCTGTGTGCGGCGACATTTTTGCGTCGCCGAGCACTAAACAAATCATGGCTGGAATCCGCAATGTACCTAGCAACGAAGGCGTGATTCTGTGTATCACGAATTACACAGGTGATATGTTGCATTTCGGCCTCGCTCGGGAAAAGGGGCAAGCACTCGGGTACAAAGTTGATGTAGTGTGTATGGCCGAGGACGCAGCTTTGGGGCGCGAAAAGAGCGGGAAAGTTGGGCGGAGAGGACTAGCGGGGAATTTGCTTGTGATCAAATTGATTGGCGCGGCGAGTCAGAAGGGCTGGGCGTTTGAAAGGTGTAGGAAGATTGGAGAGCTGGGGAATGGGCAGTTGGTGACGATTGGGACGAGTTTGGATCATTGTCATGTCCCTGGGCGAGAGGCGTTTGAGAGTGTGAAGGATGGGGCGTGTGTGTTGGGGATGGGGATACATAATGAGCCGGTAAGTTCTATCTGAGAGTCATGGCTGAAACGATGTTGGACTCTGGTGGTTCGAGATACTGACGAAAATAGGGACTGAGAACAATCTCACCAATGCCTAGTGCACAAGACATCGTAAAGGAGATGCTACGCTACCTCCTCGACCCCTCGGATAAAGATCGCGCCTTCGTCCCCTTCAGTCCCAACTACAACGTCGTTCTCCTAGCCAATAACTTCGGCGGCCTATCTGGCCTCGAATTCGACGCCATGGTCAACATCACGCTCGAAATCCTCAAGTCAGACTGGAACATCACTCCCACACGCATCTACGCCGGCGTCCTCGAAACCTCGCTCAACGGCCAAGGCTTCAGTATTACGCTCGGCAACATGTCCGGCATGGCCAAAGAAATGGGTCTGAAGGACTCAGACGTAATCGAGCTCCTCGACGCCCCTACCAACGCACCCGCATGGCCCAAGAACGGCTACCGACCCGTGACTGTGAACCAGGAAACCGCCAAACTCCGCGACCAAGCAAACGCCGCCTTCAACTCAGCGTCAACATCACACAAAGGCCCCGCAACACCGCCCTCCCTGATCCTCGCGCTGCGAAAAGCATGCCAGGAGGGACTCGCAGCCGAGCCCAAAATCACACAATACGACCTGCAAATGGGCGACGGCGACTGCGGCGAAGCCGTCGCGGGCGTGTGTAAATCGATCCTTTCCAACATCGATGCCGCAGAGTCAAATCCACCCTCCCTACTCGCTCTGCTGGAAAGTGTCGGCGAGAATGTCGAGGACGTCGGCGGGAGCCTAGGCGCCATATTGTCCATTTTAGTAACGGCATTCACGAACGCACTTGCTGTGCAAACTACGCAACGTGGCGCGCCGCTGGACGTCAAGACGATAGGTACAGCGGCGTCAGCGGCGCTGGAGAATTTGAAGCATTACACGTCTGCGCGGGAGGGCGATAGGACGGTCATGGATGTGCTTATCCCGTTCATCACGACGTTGAAGACGGACGGCGATTTTGCCAAGGCGGTAGATGTGGCGGAGCGGAGTGCGCAGGAGACTGCCGAGATGAAGGCCAAGTTTGGGCGCGCGACGTATGTGGGTGATGATGATGGGGATAGGAGTCGGATTCCGGATCCGGGTGCGTATGCGGCGGGCGTGTGGTTGAGGGGGTTGGAGAGGGGGTTTAGTGGGTCGTAAATCCGTGAGTGTGTTGCATAGGGGAAGAGTGTTAGTATGGTGAAGGTTGTGTTTGGGTCGCTGTTGTTATTGATGATACTTGACATGCATTTCTACCTGCGTAAGTTTGAGTGTCTGGGATCTCAAGTTTCGGACCGCGTTATTGGATTATGCTGCACACGAGGAACAAAAGGGTATGAACGATCTGGTCATTCCATGAACCCTTCTGTGCACTTGTCAGCGCAAGGATGTCAGTGAAATGGAAATGAGGTAAATGTTTGGAGAAGTCCCCATGTCAGCCTAGCATCTAGGTATCAACGCTCCGGCTTCGACAAATTCAGAATCACCATGTTTGATAATTGGGCGTGGAATGGCCTTGGGTGTTGGCGAAGGGACGACAGGATCTATGGAGAAAGATGGTCGCACTCGAGTGATACAGGAATTTAATGGAATGGCAGAGGTGCGGATGGTGAAGCTGTCTGCTTTTGAGGCGAGACTGTCATGACTCTGATTGAGCTTGTGGTTAAACTACTCACCTTTACCTGTGCTATCGACCTCGATAAGTCGC
The DNA here is from genome assembly GCA_010015745.1 of Setomelanomma holmii. NCBI lineage: Eukaryota > Fungi > Ascomycota > Dothideomycetes > Pleosporales > Phaeosphaeriaceae > Setomelanomma > Setomelanomma holmii. Next base: position 7,424 of record ML978235.1, read on the forward strand.
CAACATGGTGAGAGACAAAATCGAGACTCTAAGTCTCTTACCCAGGAATCTTTGCTCACCTTTTGGTATCGTACAGTATATAACAGCTTGCACGCTCGCGAATTTGACACAAGGTAGCGCAACCAAGAAACTTAATCGGCCCATTAGAATCAAGTTAAGAGAATTCAATCCAAGCATCATCGTGGCAACCATGCAACCCACCATAATGCCAACCATAACCGAAGAAGCCAAGCTACGCAGCCACCTCAAAGACACCCTCGAGGACCTACCCGATAATCTCACTCAATACGACGAGCTCCGACTGCTTGGTAGAATCTCCACACAACCGCTGGTGACAACTACCAACGCTACCAGACGACCTCTGCTTTCTTCTCCGCAGTCCGCTCTTCCTCTACACCATTTCTCCCCGCTTAATCAAACCTTCACCACGCTTTCCACACGAGCCGCACACGCCAATGTCCATGAACCACGATAACGACAAGTCCGACAATGTGTTTGACATGTTGCACCTCGAGATCTGCATCAAATGGGAAGACGATAGCTGGACCACAGAATTGCTCCCCGGCGAGAACGTGTTGCTCGAGGGCCGACAGCTGGACGTTGAGCAGAAAATGGGCTTTATTCAGAGCTTCTGGTGGTTTTGCGAAGAGGCGAGTTTTCTGGCGTATGAGTATAAGGCGAGGGAATATGCTGCGGCGGTAAGGGAGGGGGCGGCGATTGATACGTGGCTGTTAAACAAGAACGATGGGATGGTGTAGGGTGCGAGGGTGGCGCTGGCGAAGAGTAATGGACGAGTGGACAGGAGGTCGCTGAAGTTGAGAATACGTTTTAGAGATACGGTGAAGGGTCCGGCGGGCGTGTGGATAATGGATTGCTGAAGGGACTACTTGCTTACTCAGTCCCTGCGTAAACCGATAATGCTACTTTGCTGCTGAACCGCTGCCCTTTAAAAGTTGAAGCTATCTACCGCGCTCTCGTCATGTATGATCGATCTCGTTGTCCATTCTGGCGAGCCTCCTCCTCCTGTATATATCGTCTTCTGCCGCTTCCATACTCCTGCACAATCTCATTCACAGCCTCGTATAAGTCGCGCAATGCCTCTGGCTCTGTCGAAGACGCCCGGCTGTGGGTCATGACACGATCTTCGATACGGACTCGTGCCAGGAACCTTTTAGCACCATTGTCGGTGTTGCTGTGAGCAGTATTCTCGACCGCAGGTACTTGCACATCCGGAAGGTCTTCGGCGTCGCGTGTCGGGCTCGGAATTTCAATGATTTCGACCGTGAGTTGCGCAAAATCGGTCGGAATTCGGGCATCAAAGTTTGGAGCAGAAGCATCTTCCCCTTCTACATCCATCCACATGAGACTGTCAAACATGCTGAACAGTAGGAAATCGAGGTTGTCTTCATTATGCTATTAGTCATGTTAGGTAAGCCCGGTTTCAGCGACATTTACCCAGGAACCATTGTCTTTCCAGAGGCCTAACGGTTGGAAGGTTGTATAGAAGCATCGTTATGTGGTCTCGAATGTAAGGCTGGTAGTAGTGATGTCCAGACATAGTGATGAATGATAAACTCTGCGCGTTGGAGAAGCGTCAACGATAGCCAGGGGTAGCACAATATGTAGCGGAAGTGTGCTCCGCAGCGCTGTTGGCGCGCTTGGTGAAGATCATGCGCACATGCCAGAACGTGCTTGTTGGGCGCAGGCGCGCTTGACTGGCTATCACTTGCTCTGTCTCTGGCCGGAGCATTGGTCACCTTCCTAGCCATGGTCCAACAGTCACTTGCGAGCGACAAAGTGACCAGGACTCGAAATGATCCGCGCATGGTGCCCATCAAAGCTGCGCCTTGATGCTCTCTTGCATAGCCCTATATAGCAATCGGAACCTTTGTTAATTGCGAGTACTGTGGCTGATAAGATAGCTCTGGAGACGCCCAGGCTTCTGCACGGTAGCAGAGCCGACATTTGCGCTCTGTAAGTATCGAGCAGACGGCGCACGCATTCTCACAGCCCGTCAGAGGATAATGTCTAGATACAAGGGCCAGCTATTTTTCCAGAGGTCTTGTCGAATGGCAACGCGGAAGGAGTCGGCGGTGCAATCGTTGGCGTTTCATCACTACTACTGTCAGCACTGGCCGGACTTATTCAACATCCTCTGTGGAATCACAGGATGAAGAACTCTTGACGAAGCCTCGGTTTTCCGTCGGGCGTCTTTTGAAATGCTGAACTACTAGGCATAAAGTAAGCCCAGAAACCCCCGTTGCGATCCATGTTCGCATCGATGACACTACTCCAAAGCCTGGTGCGTTCGACGGGCCATCCTGTAATAGGATCTACCTCTTCTTCCTCGATCTCGATCACTCGCTTGGTCACCACGACGTGCTGCTCCGCATCGAACAGACCCTCCCGAGGAGGCTTTCTCTCAAGAAGCTTGACAGCCTCGCGGCGAGTGGCTGGACAGCGACAGCGAGTGGCGACAAAGTAGATGACTGGAATCAGGGATATCTCAAAGGTGAATCTGGCCGCAGGTTGGCTCGTATGCAGATCTTGTGAGTCCAGGATCAATCCGGCGTGTTTGATTATGTCCTGAAACCCTGCGAGGTGGTCATCGAATGGGGTCTGCCGGAATTCATGAGCACAGGCAGCCCATATGTGCGTCGCGTAATAGTGAGTGATTAAGGCGCTCACTGCCAGCTCTTCATTCCGAGAGAGGCGAATTGTCTGTCGAAACTCCTGCAAACTGGCAAACCAAGCTTGCTGGCATTGCAGCATTTGCTGTTGCTGTTCAATCTCTTCTGGTATTAGTGGCTTGTCGTGCTCGTGAAAGATCCGTCGGCTTAGGTTCCGTATAAGGATTATCGACTGGTTGCGAAGCTCAAATGCTGACAGTTGAGCTTCGCGAATGTTCTCAATGCGCAGTTGCTTGTAGTGCTGCAACGATGGCTCAGGTATCTCCAAGCTCGCGTCTGCTTCGACACCGTAGAGGAGAGCAGATGCCATGGCGCGTACAAAGATTGGCCGAAGTTCGTCCTCGATCATGGTATTGAGGGAGAAACTTGACGCGGATGAGGTCTGAGAAGTCATCGATTGCGGAGATGGAGCAAAAGTGAGTTGTTTCTTCTCTTGGTACTCGGTGATGATCTTGTACCCGTTGGTTAGGTGCTGAAAGGCGGTATGATAGTTGCCACGAAGAAACTCCATGCAGACAAAAAGCAAACAGGTGACCAATCCGATCTCGGGTGAGTAGCTGGATTCGCCGATACGGTCGACGAGGCTTCTCACAGATTTGTTGTAATGGTATAGCAGGACTCCGCTTTCACGTTGCCCCGCAAACCGTGAGCGTGCGTGTCTCAGACTTCCCGTCTCGGTGCTGTGAAGATATCCGAGAGCAATGAGAGCATGCCGAACGGACGGCTCGGAGTGAGCCAATTGAAGTGCGATGCGTGACCAAAAGTCATTGTCGAAGTGACTAGCTAGCGATGGCCGGGCACAGTGGTGGTAGAATTCCAGATAGCGCACGCCATTGCCAAATCCCGAATACGTTGACACAGTGTTTTGCAGGCTGCCAAGTTTGTCCGAACTCCATACCTGGATTTGGTATTCTTCCGTGGGAATCTCGTAGCCGTCACACTGGCGACCTGTAGAGACGCATCTGACTCTTTAGTAAACTAATTGTCGAGAGAGCTTAGCGCGCACAACGGTACATACCTTACGCAGTGGGGCTTCTGCTCATCACACTTTACACGCCGAATCCTGGCTTGAGTCAATCATCGCGTGACTTGGAGAGAGATAATAATCGGGGGCTTCGAATTTAACGTACTTGCATGTTTTGCAGCCAGTCTTCACCTTAGCGCTACTTCGACGCGTTGTCTTGTGCATGATGTGAGATGGGGAGTGACGCGACGAGCGCAGGTTCTACAAGAGACATGACTGGTATCCATACTGATTTTGCACAGCCACGGATTGCGAAAACGAGAACGACAAGTGCTCCGGTGAGGATGCAAGTGGATTCATCATGAAAGCAAGATTGTTTCAACCCCGCCAAGACGACCCAAAATGGACGTACAAAACTTGCCGGGTAAGGCGTCCTGCAAAGATCACGTGGATTTACGAGCGAACCAATCATGACGCTATTCTTGCCCCACAGCTCCTGCTTATGGACCAATATCCTCGGTGTGTCCTTTCCTCCCCCAATATCGATTCGCATACTTCAGACACGACGCCATTACGAAGCGGATCCCATCGCTACTAAGGACCCGGCATCTGATCGCGTCATCAGCGATTCGAGCTGTACCTGGCTCTGAAGCTAAGGTACCTAGAATATTCACAAGCAAGGCGGACACAAGGTTCAGGCCGCCAAGTGCATTTGTGGTCGCCGTACTGTAGAAATTGACACCATGACACAAATACAACAAAGGCCCATGATCGACCTGTTGGCACTCGAGAGGTTTATTGTACCAGGTCTTGTCCCCATCCTGGCCCTCATGGCTCCTAGCCGAAGCGCTTGCCGCTTGAACTTATCGCGCGCGCCGCTGCCCTACTTTCGATCTCGCGCCACAAAATCTCCTCCACTCTTGCCATGAAAGCTTCAGCAGCGTCTTGCTTGTCTGTCTCTGGATCTCCTCGAACGATGACATTTGGCTCTCCCTCACTGTACCGCACCAGCGCGAGGAATCTGTTACCATGCTCGTGGCCTGAGATCAACATCAGCTCTTCGGGCTGGATCTGAGTTTTTCCAATATTGCGAAATAAATGGACGAGAAGACTTAGATTGCCTGGAGCTATTAGGGATATGCTGCACGCAAGGTTCTTGGAGTGCATACTGGTGAGGAGTTTCAGCTTCGCACTGCGAAGCTCGGTGCTTCCGGACAGAAGGCCCTCAATGCGCGACCTGTATATTTCAGCGTCCTTGAGGACCACTGCGTGCTTTGATGATGAGAAGCTCATGATGAATTCCGATGAGAGGTTGGAAGGATGTTGGCGCGCCTTGGGATCTTCAGGGTACTTGGGATAAGCTGATGCCTACGGCAGTAAGCCACATCTGCGGCTAGTTCGTCTGCGAAAGAGGCGCAGCCTGAGTGCCTTACATCCTCGACAGCACTCCCCTTTTCTATATTCGCATTGCCTCTCCTCTAGTCAAAGGTCGTCTCCTGGATACATTGTGTTTGGAGCGCTGTTGTTTTCTATCTGGTTCGTCACTATTCTGGGCGAATACCTACGCCACGCAGCCACGGCCGGACAGCTGAGCGCAAAATACCGACGAGACACACGACCCCGACAACTTGCCCACGCTCCCTTGAGCACAGGGAGACATCGATGATGCTAAAGCATTGAATCATCATTGTCCATAATGCAGTCATCCTCATTCTCGTTCTCAGACGCGACCTGCTTCTTCTTACTGCGCCCACTCCGCCTAGCCTCATCGTTCTTCTGTACCGTAGTCTCCGGATCTTCCCTTGCTTTCGCTATTCTTCGCCTCAACTCTGTGTCTGGGAAATTCGAGCTCTTCGTACCCACCATCTCCGCTTCCGAATCATCCCTCGGTCTCGACCTTTTCGGCCTCAACTCCGTGCCTGCTATATTCATCTTCTTTTCACCTACCACCTCTTCCCTCCTCTCCTCCAAGTCCCCAATCCTCTCCTTAACGATCTCCCTAAACCCATCTAACATCTCCCCCTTCCACTTCCTCAACCCACCCTCCACTAAGATCTGCACATCCCCATTCTCCCCCGTCTCCGCTAGCGCCAAATAATACCACTCTTTTTCGCCCTTGCTAACAATGTGGCGCTTTTGATCGAGCAAGGCTTCAGCCTGGTTACGCGTGCGCAGAACGTGGAATGACAGGAGCGATGCTGAGAGGAGCAGTTTGGAACGGCGGCGGGGGATGTGCGTAAGGTAAGTTGCGAGCTCGGTGGCGGAGGTGAGGAGGGAGTGGACGGAAGGTGTGGGGGTGGAGAAGTTGGTGGTTAGGCTTGTGGAGATTGAGGAGAGGAGGTCGTAGAGGGCGTTTATGAATTCTTTGTCTTGTGCGGATGGGGTTGTTGGGTGGGTCGTCATGTTGACTCTAGTATGAGGGGAGCTTGAGGCGCGAGGGCAAAGCGGTGATCAAGGCACAGAAGATCAAAGAACTCGTCGCTTGGGTAGGGCTGATAGGCATTTTATACACCAAGAAGGTTTTATTTCGAGGGTTGGCAGACGCTACCAGCGGTACAGGTAAGTTCGAACGCTCGTTTGCTCGGCGACAATCAGTCTTGTAGGTTTCCCCACCTGCGCATAGCAAATTCGTGCCTCCGTCGGGAGCTGATGTATCCGCTCCATGAAGGCGCCTTCCTCGTTCTTTCCTATCATCTTCTCTCCATAACTTGATTCAGCCCTCGACTAACCTTCCTCCATTCATCCACCGCAACGTTGTCAAACCCCTGCCTCAAACACTCCACCCCCGCCTCGTTATCCTTCCACCTTTCGACACCAATATCCTCCGCAACCCCTTTCAACAACACCTTCACTTCCCCAGGCGCATTGATTGCTAGTGCCATATAACTCCTCGCTCCTTCATGGCCGATGGTCATGAAGATGTCCTGCACACATACCAGACCATGGGGACCTAGCTGGCCTTTAATGCTGAGTGGAACGACGTGGGAGAGGAGGTATTTGCTGAGTATGAGGATCTCTTGGTGTGGCCAGCTGTGAAGCGTATCATGGAGAAGGCTCTGAATGCGTGCGAGGACATGCTGCTGATTAACGCGCTCAGGTGGAGGCGGTGGTGGAAGTGGCCGCGCCGGAGGCAGCTGTCGAGAAAGTGCGAATATAGGCGGCGGTTGTGCAGCTGGTCGCTGATGTCCGGTGTAGGGGCCGTACACGGACTGCTGCTGTATGAGACGTACTTGCTGGCTGAACATCGCCATTGGTGGCATTGACGGTCCAGTCGCATACGGCGAGTTATATAGCGCTGGTGAGCCGGTCGACTGGCGTGTTGGCGCATACATGGGGCTACGCAAAGCTGGCGGCGCTGGAGTCGGATAATGTGAAGAAAACGATTGCGGTGTGGGACAATCAGTCGCCCAAGTTGTGGGCTTGAAGGCCTTTGTTGCACCGAGATCATGGTACTCCTGAACATCTGGTGTAGTTGGCTGTCGATCTCCAAGTCGGTTGGGAAAGTTAGGCCGTTGAGTCATGATGGTGGTTGATACAGATAGTGTGGGTGAGGCTGCTGATTAAGAGCGGTAAGGTAGATGTTGATGTGCTATGGGGGTAAATGTAAATATGTTTGACGCGCAATAAGCAAGCTGAGACACAAGAGAAACAAACGATTGTGAAAGTGATCCATGGGGTCTTCCTACTATGGGCTCGGCGCGCCGCCCTAGGCGATATTCCATAATTGGGAAGCCTTCGCAAGATTCTGGGATCTGACTGGAAAGGCGGTGGATTGCAGGATCGATCGCGACCCATGACATGTGCGGTCTTGTGAATATGTGACCTCGATATGTCGACGCTTCCGCTCTGAACGACCTCTCTTGTCCTCTAATAGCTCATTCCTTTATAACTCAAGCCTTCCACCCGACCTCACAGACGATATTAATGAGCCTATCTTGAATGTTGATATCATCGTCATCCTCCGTTTCGATCATCTCAACGCAGCGATCCGACAATTTCAGTACTCGCTCCCACAACAACAGAAACGCCTGATCGTCGCTTACCCTCAGCTGGATCCTCATTTCATGCAAGACAAAAGGCCAGCTCCAAGAACCTTCGGAACTAGTGTGCGAGAGGTATACATACCATGTGCCATCTGATTCGACTTTGTAGCTTATACCAGCATATCTCGCAGACTAGAAGTCTTCCGCGTAACATGTTGCGAATGTGAGGGCTCTTATGCCGAGTGGTCAAATCATGCGTGTACTCTTTTGGGAGGGGAGTGCTCATCGGCAAGAAGTAATTCTTTCTTGATGGTGACGACCTATGTTGTGTTGTACAAGCACTGCGAGAAATGATACAGCAAGCTGATTTTGTAGCTCAGTCAGTTCGATGGCGGCCAGTCTGAGGATCAGTCGGTTGAATGCGGTGGTATCAAGTGGTGGAGCAGGGAATTATTCATGTACCATGGCCATTGTCATCTTATGTGTCGTGATCTGAGACGATACTGCTACAGCAGGAGACAGTAGGCTGCGATATACTCAGAAGGTAGAATGGGTGAGAGATTGGTTCACAAATCGATTGACAATCATACAAGCGCTCTGCACTGGCCAATATGTTATTCGAGCAAGCCTGACGGCGGTTGTATTGAACGACCACTTTGCGACTGTCCGATGTTCTGTTAAGATGAGTAATAATACCCGATAGTTGGCGCTAAATCCGAGTTCGCCATGCCATACTCAATACTTCGTCTCTGGAAACTTAGACCTCATGTCGGCGGCAATGCGCTTGATGTGCTGGACAGCCAACTCCTCCCAATCCTGGATGCCGTCGTCTAGTGTCGACACATCGCGCACCGCTCGTGTCGAGAGTTCGCAAAGCTTTGCAAGCAGCGACGCCTATGCCTCCACCCGGCTTCCGCACCTTTCCCCTCTCAGCAGGACCCGATCATCTATTGAATTCATGCGGGCCGGAGAATGAATGAGCGTGAAGTAGCCCTGTTGTTTAGGGTCGGGCATTAGTTCGAAGGGCACCGGTTCGAAGGCTATATCGATGATCCTGCCCTCTACCTTGCGCTTTCTTAGTTTAAGGTGACATACGAGAATGATGGAGAGTGCTTCTATTGGAGGTGTCGGTAAGTATTGCGTAACAGGTGTGATTGCAAGCGTGCTGAACTCACTAGAAAGGAACGCGAGCCCAATAGCTGAGAACGGGATGTCGTGGTCTCTGAGCACTTCCGCGATTTTCGTCTCATACATCAGCGCGGTGTTCGGGACGACGATTGAGGTTGGTGTGAGTTTCAGGCGAAAGTTCAGCTTTTCGAGAACCCCATCGTCGTGGAGTTCTTCTGGCGTGGTCGGCGGTGGTACCCATGGCGGTGATGTTGTTGAATCTTGCGGTTCTGGAGAATCAAGGACACCGCCCATACTGGGCGAGAACAAGCAGGTTTTGTGTTGACTGTTCTCAGGGACTCTGGTGACTGTCAGTGAATGTATGAGATTGGTGACAAACGAGGACTTGAGCCGTCACCAACGTATATGCAAGTCGACTGGCTATAAAGGAACAATGCTCGGGGTCGAAGAGCACGTGGAGTGATGGAGATGCGTGTGGATGCACAGTATGGTGAAAGTCGTAGCAAGATGGCGGAGGCGATCGTACGCAGTAAGGGAAAGCGAGGTGGGTTATATGCAGCTACTTCCGTGCTTCGATACCAATTCGAGGACTTGGATCTAGAGGAGTGACTTCTTCAGCAGCAGTTGCACCTGCCCACTCGATTGACGCTTGGCGGCAGTGAGTGCAGTCTGAGCTGATCACGATGCATGTGGGTAGCACGCAGTTTTGCATGAGTGAAAGACACCAGCATTGAAGGCCAATAGTGCGAGCATGCTCGCAAAGCACGAAAGGTGCACTGGTCCCGAACCGAGCAAGTCGTACTTCGTAATGGAGTTTGCGACTATGCAGAGTGTATCATGAATTCAGTAGTGAGCTCGGAAGGCAGAGCAGGAACGTGACAATAGAACAAAAAGCCAGGTTGCGAAATTAAGAAAGGAAAAGGCCAGGTGAGACAAGCTTGGGACCGTAGTTAGCGAAGATACGTGTGAAAACAGCGACGAGATCGATGCAGTGATGGCTGTTAGCTGTAGGGGCGTGTTAGACACTAGTCTTGACGTGAAGAGGCGATAATCGTCGACGAGTCGTCCAAATTTGCTCAATTTTGCTGTCTCCACCTCGAGATGAGGGCAAAGGTGATGTTCAGGAACACGAGAGGCGAATGTTGGATCTGCAGGCCAAAATTTAGCGTCTTGGCACGTTGCCCCGTCGCTCCTGAAACAACAATTCACTCCCTAACAACCTCCGTTGATTTTCCGTCGCACACCCACAACCCCGCCGCACTCGCTCCTCACTATCGCTACTACCGCACATTCACTCACTACCACGATCGCTCCTTCCTCGACCATCTGATCGCATATCGCGCGCCGCGGCCAGCCCTGGTTGGGCTCCTTTTCGCCGTACACAGCCTCACCCGCCCACATCTCGAGCGACACCACACGACACAGAGCGCCCGCAACGATGGGCTTCGGCGACTTCACGACGATATGCACAAAGGCGGCGATACCGCTGTGCGCACTGGTGGGCGAGCAGCAGATCAATGGCGGCGCCGGCATACAAACAAAGTGCTACTCGCGGACGATTGAGATCGCCAACACACTCATCTTCCAGGCGGCGAACGACTTCATGCATATTCTGGCCCTGATAATGACAGTGGTCATGATCATCCATGTGCGCTCAAAGTTTACGGCTGTTGGTAGGTGGCGCAATCGCAAACGTGCAGGATGCGAACGACTAACACAATACAGGCCGCAAGGAGATTACTTCGTTCTTCTACATCTACCTCCTCCTGACTGTTGTGTCGCTCATTCTCGACGCCGGCGTCGCTGCGCCAGGTTCCGCCCCATACCCTTACTTTGCCGCCGCCCAGAATGGCCTCGCATCGGCGCTCTGCACATGTCTGCTGATCAACGGCTTCGTCGGATTCCAGCTGTACGAGGACGGGACGACACTGTCTGTATGGCTGCTGCGACTGAGCTCCCTCACCATGTTCATCGTTGGCGGCGCAGTCTCACTGCTCACGTTTAAGAGCTGGGCCGGCCTGAGCTCCGACAACCCGATCGGAATCTTCGTTGTCACCTACATCGTCAACGCCATCTTCCTCTTCGTCTACGTTGTCAGCCAGATCATCCTTGTTGTAGGAACTCTCGAGGACCGCTGGCCGTTGGGCGATATCATCTTCGGCATCTTCTTCTTCGTTATTGGCCAAGTCATTCTCTACGTCTTCAGCGACACCATCTGTGACAATGTGCAACACTACCTGGACGGTCTCTTCTTTGCGACCATCTGCAATCTCCTCGCAGTCATGATGGTTTACAAGGTTCGTAGCCCCACAAAACCCCAATAGTATGGAACCGCGCTAACAAGCTAAAAATAGTACTGGGACTCAATCACTCGCGAAGATCTCGAATTCTCTGTCGGTGTCAAGCAGCACAACTGGGAAGTCAAGGAACTTCTGCCAGAGGAAGACAAGCGTGGCACCATCTACCAGGAATCCGAGTATGCACCGTCGGTGTACCAGCAGCCATACAATCACCGGTCCTCGCACTATTCTGCTGTCGGTCACTAAGATTTACGTCACGGATGTTCCTCACACATCTTGTTTACAACCTTCGTCCGGCGCAGGCCACTTTCGCAGCATTGTTCGGAGTTTGTGGCGTTGTCATACTTGCTGTAAAGTCGTTAAGCGGAGGGAAAAGGCTTGGAGAGCCACTTTGTAGGTAAAGTGCTCACTAAACATGCACAACAGCGCTACAAAATACTCTTATAGCTGTTATATAGTAATGAAACCCACCACCACCAATCAGAGTGTATTGCCGCTATGCTTCTTAAATTTCTCAGCGCAAGCTCATATTTCGCGTCTGGCGGGACAGTTCCGTCGGAATGTTCCCAGCGCAAGCGAGGCAACTCTCCGGATCGCATCCAGTACCACCGACATCTGCACTGAACTTCAAAGGAGTTCGAGACCTGGCCCTAAAGTTTTTTATGGGATATGAGTTCATCCTCCTTGGCGCTCACAAGTGTGTTCGTACGAGCGCCTATTCCATTATTGCCCTAGATTATGTATGGAACTACGCGCTAGTGCGGCTGCTCCCCGCATCGTCCGTCGACTAATGACGTGGGTTCGGAGCTTGTGTTCGGCACCAACATTACATTTTGCAACGCTTCAGTTTCCGCTTTCTACTTCCTATACCTAGTTTGTCGTAATGTTTGCATCTAAGGCTTCACCATAACTCCCAAATCCAAACCTCATCAAGTCCCATTTATCGTTCAGAGGACGCATATATTCACAGCCCACCGAACACCATCCTAAACCTCCCCATCATCAATACGAGATCATGCCAAAGACAGACGTCCTCATCGCTGGGTCCGGCAGCGCTGGCATCTTCGCCGCAACCTGGCTAGCACTCTATAACATCCCCTTCACTGTGCTGGAGCGACGCTCTGGTCCCCTAGAAATCGGCCAAGCAGACGGTGTGCAAGTCCGGACCGTCGAGATCTACGAATCATTTGGCCTCGCAGAAGATTTGCTTCGAGAAGCGTATCATATTCTCGAAGTCTGTTTCTGGGGCGTCGATGAGGAAGCAAAGGGAAAAGGCATCATAAGAAAGAGCAGAAGTTTGGATACGGAATGTGGCTTAAGTCATTTACCGCATGTCATCTTGAATCAGGCGCGCATGAATGGGTTGATGTTAGGCAAGATGGATAAGATACTGAAGGAGAAGAATGGACAGGGAAAGATTGCATACGGTTGGACAACCACAGGACTGTCAATCGATGATAGTTTCAAAGACGATCCAAAGGCATATCCATGCCGTGTCACAGCCTCAAAAGACGGGCAGGAAGAAGTCTGGGAAGCGAAATATGTCCTAGGCTGCGACGGTGCACATTCCACGATTCGAAAGGCACTGGACATCCCGATGGTGGGTGATACAACTGACACTGTCTGGGGCGTTATGGACATCTATCCCAGCACCACCTTCCCTGACATACGCCGGAAATGCACAATTCACAGCACCGCAGGAAACCTCCTGATTATACCTCGCGAAGGCGGACAACTCGTGCGCTTTTACATCCAATTGCCCGCAGGCACGCGACCGAAAGAGGTAAAGTTGGGAGACCTGCAATCCCAAGCTCAGCGCATCTTCGTACCGTATGATATGCACTTCCAAGGCGTGTTCTGGTGGTCCGCATACTCCATCGGCCAACGTCTCGCATCCACCTTCCACGCCTCCCACCGCATCTTCCTAACCGGCGACGCATGCCACACGCACTCCCCGAAAGCAGGGCAGGGCATGAACGTGTCGCTACAAGACGGGTATAATATCGGGTGGAAATTGGGCTCGGTACTGTCAGGCATCAGCCCGCCGAGTATTCTAGAAACGTATGTGAGCGAGAGAAGCAGGACGGCGGCGGATTTGATCAAGTTTGATCGTGAGTTGAGTAAGATGTTTAGTAGGAAAGAGGCGTTTGAGGGAGAGTTTAGCGAGTATTTTGTTAGGAGTGGGAGGTATATGGCGGGTTTTACGGCGAGGTATGAGGATAGTGCGATTACGGATGGGAAGGCGAGCGTGGAAGAAGTCGCGAAGGGTGTTACGGTTGGTATGAGGTTTCCGAGTGCGCAGGTGATTAGATTTTGTGATTGCAAGGCGGTTCAGTTGCAGAGTGTGCTGCAAAGTACGGGGAGGTGGCGTATCGTCGTGTTTGGCGGCGATATGAACGTCCCTGCGCGAAAGGAAGTGTTGGAGAAGGTTGGTGATGTCGATTGCTTTCGTGCTTGAGATGTGCTAATCTGCCGATAGCTTGCATCCGAACTCGAGGTCATAACGAAACGCTTCACGCCGGCGTCAGCGGATACAGATAGCGTGATCGAGCCGATTCTCGTGTTGAGTAGTAAGTTTCTGGAAATAGAGCAAGAGTCGATACCAGATTACTTCTGGCCAGCGAGTGGAAAATGGGGGATAAGAGGTATGCTTCCTTTTCTCAATCTTCCATAGTCGTGCGCTGACTTCTCTAGATCTTCACAAAACATACATCGACGACGAGCATTATAATTCCGGTCATGGACATGCGTATCAGAAGTATGTTGTCGATCCGCAAGTCGGTGCAGTGGTGATTGTTCGACCGGACCAATGTGAGTTGTTGACTTAATCATTGAGAGAAAAATGCTCACGATCTGTAGATGTTAGCCAAGTCACCACGCTAGAAGATGCGGCAGGCATTGCGAAGTTCTTCGAGCGCTGTCTGACGGAGCAGCAACAGGTCGTCAACGGCACGGCATATGTCGCGATGTAGTGAACAGTGCGCATGCAGGAAGAATTGAAGGATTGAACTGAGATTGTATTGTATGAAGCTACAAAAGTATATATGAGTGAGGGCTGTAAACAGCACTAGTGCAGGAAAGGCAGCATCGTCTCATCAGAGGTGAGGTGCCACTGCACGTGAGGCAAGAGAGACTCTCAAACCGTGACAGCATAACATGCTTCAAAAAAGATAGAGAGACCGTTTGGCTTACATGTTGGAGGCTAGACTGCTGTCGAGATTTCCGATTCAACGTCGCTATCTCTGAGCATATGGTCCCAAGACTTCGCTTGATCTTCAATGCGCAAAGTACTCGATAGCAGCGACCGAGAACACTGCAGTATTCATGCATTGAGAACGGGTTCAATCTCCATAGATCAATTTGGTCGGGCACACTAAAGCAAAAGGCAATGCTGTTGTAATCAATTTATGATCAGTATTATTGGAACAAGGCCCCTCTAGTAGTATGACTACCATGGATAACCGAGTAGTAAGAGAGACAAGGTGGGGTGGCTACAACGTATTGAATTGACTATCGCGTTGTTGTTTTACCAAAGAGGCCACGCAGACTTCACGTAAGGACGTTACAGTCAGCTGTGCCTACCTCACACAGTAGGTACCACGGCCCTTCCTTCCACCAACCTGGACTGAACCCACATATTCTCAACAAGTATCATCATTCCATTGATTTTTGACCAGGAAAGGAAATAGTGTTATAGGTCGAGGGCGTTCCAATGGTGCATCTACCATGCACCAACCTTATGCCTATCATCACTCACCATCGCTATGCAAGTGTCGAGTGCAGAGTAGATTCACTTCGCCTGGTTCCCTAAGTATGGCCACGGAACTGATCCCTCTCCACCCTCTGATCCATACTTCTCAAATCTTCACTTCCTTGCTCAACATGAACTTACGCATGAACACTAGCACCTGCATGATCATGCTCGTGATCATGATCATGACCGTTCAACTTCTCATCCCACGGATGACCCTTCCCTACATCCTCCCACGGATCACCTTCCCACGTCATCCACGACGCATGCCCCTTAACATTATCCTCCAAATCACCACACCTTCTACTTTCCCAACTATCCTTACCAGCAACAACAGCCCAATGCTTCCGCGCCCGTCCCGCCCAGTACTTCGCGCGATCCTCCCATCCGAAACTAGACCATGTGTACGCAAGGATTTCTTCGTACATGGCCGTTTCGGTGTGCAGGTCCTCTTCTTCAAGAGTCATGATGAGGTTTGGAAGGAGACCGAGGAGTTGGGGTGAGTCAGCTGGATCAGTTGGGAGAACGGATTCAAGGGCCTTGATCTCCGAGAGACGGTCGTTGGATTCCATGATGGCGTTTTCGCTAGATGTGCAGAGTGGGCAGAGACAGGTAAAGTTGAGGTTTTCTACGATGGAGCGTGTGCGTCGGCGGAAGGCGCGGCGCTCGAAGCCATCTGTAAAATGTCAGTGGTGAGGTCTATGCTTGTGGAAGTGAGGGGTCTTACAGCTGATGGTAATCTCTTCGCCTGGTTTGATATCTTTGAGTGCGACGACGTCGAATGCCAGGGTGTAGTCGTTGAAGCGCCACATGGCGTTCGGACGGCAAGCATGGTTGATCCGCTATGCAGTGTCAGCTTTCTTTGCTCGCTTCGACTATTAAATCGTTGGAGACCTACAGCGACTTCGGGCGTAACAGCCAGCAATTGCGGAATGTCATCGACCCACGGCCACTTCACTTCCAACCCGTTCGTCTTGATGACATCGAATGCTTCGCTGCCGTCCCAACTCTTGGCCAGATTCTTCAGTGTCTTGCTTATCTTCTCAGGCAATTGCTCAAGTGCGCGGCTCAAGACAAGTTCTCGTCGCGTCGTTGATAGCGTTTTGAGCAACGATCTGGCAACAAAAAGCACTGGCGTCTTGACGATGAGACTTTCACCAGCGATCACAGCAGCAATGTCCTTCTTGGCAAAGAGTCCTTTGCCTCGATCGTTGGTGTCTTTGACTTCCCACGTTCCCATCTCTTCACCGATTTGACCCTCTTGGCCACCAACTGCCATACCGAAAGACTCGAAGGTGATACTGGCAGCGACTTCCGGGGTAACAACAAAGCTTATGCCGCGGCCATTGTTGTAGTTCGTGTTGGTATATGTACAGAATGTTTCGTGCACGCCCAGACCTTCCTCCTCCTTGCTTGGCAAAACCACATTTACACATGTCGGATAATGCGTCCATGGAAACGTGTTAGACGTATAGCCATCCTGCGAGACTGGACACACTGTTGGCGCTTTGTTGATGAGTCCATCGTACATCGTATGGCTGATGGCCGTGTAGAAAAGTTCCGCGGTGGCTCTCGATGAAAACAGAAAGGCCAATAGCACCAGGTCAACTGGCAGCAGCCCACGTCGTGATGGCGTTCTTGCCATCGTCCGGAGAAATATACACAATTTGAAGCAACCCGCCTCGAGGACTACGGAAGAGAAAGAACATGGTCTCAAGACTCAAAGATTGAAGTCGAGAGGAGTATCGCGTAGGCACGGAAGCCACGTTTCATCACGCCGAAATTTGGGGAACCCTGGTCTGAAACATGCCGGTTGTGGCATGACTTGTGCTATTTGATTGTGCCGAATCTGGCGATGCCCAGAAATGGCAGACATGAGATGCAGAAGAGTCTTCGAATGAATGGTGGATGATTGAGGTCCGGTTGTTGTGAGGCTTTGTCCGGCTAAATGCGCACGTGCAGAGAGTTTCCGACCAGCGCAGCGCGACCCTTTCCTCGCCCTATTCCTTTCTTCAACAAACCAACTTTGCTTGCCAAGCGTCGACACCGTCCACTTCTGTCTATTGCCCGTACTCCCTGGTGTCAACGAAAGGTACTTCGAGTCTTTAAGCTGCTTCGGCCACCCAAACAAGATCAAATCCGGAAGGTCCAATCAGTGTTTTCGATTACGCACACTGCAAAACGGGCAATTAAAAATGAAAACACGCGAGCGTGATTCTGTCCGCAAATCTGAAGCGAAAGCGATACACGTCTGTTTTCCTTTGGAGGGAGCTAGTCCCCAGTATGAAGCCAACTAGGAAAGATACTATCGAGATTATCGTGCTTGCGGCAAGGCCAGCAACCTTGAGAATTCGCATATAGCAAGTGGCTTCCAAGTCATCCAGACAAGCCCTGTTGAAAGAGATCAAGTTTGGTAAGATTCCTTGATATGAACATGTGGCTCACCTCCCACGTAAGTACATGCATCAGTATATAGATTTCTCGTCATACTGCAACCCGTGACACGGCAGGATGACGGTATTGTTTACACCTTCTCGTTGGGAAGAACGATAATGATCAATTGATATCGACGCGTGGAAGTCTGTAGGTCCGCGTACACTCCTTCGTCGTTGCGATCCTAATTTGTTGCAGATTGCCACATCTGGACAACTATCGACTACCAGGTAGTGAGATGCGCCTGCGCACTTATTCCACGGCTATAGTGGTCGAGTGTTGGGCTTGGACGGCGCAACGCCACCTCCATGCATATAGCCATGCACGGACAGCGCACAGTAGTCGTACCCCACTTTCTCATCCATGCCTTGCTCGAGAAGCCTTCGTCGTTCCCGCAAGCTGCTACTCGAATTTCTCACTCGTGGAATGACTCCACGACCGCCTTCTTCCAAGGGACTAAGCCGCCTTACTACTTCAATGTCACGTACTTTCACTTGGCAGTCTGCCGGACTCAATGAGGCTAGATTCCGAGCTTTGGCCAGTCTTCTGCGTATCAAGACTGATAGATAAGCTGGGGAGCGCTTGCAACAGGACCAGCGGATTCACCTTCAACGCGACTATGACAGTGATAATGACGACTTTTGTGATACATGTTCAATTTCTGCGGACATATTGTCGTTTTTCCGCGAGTCTCAGCTGAGGGAGACATATCAAGATCGTGTTGCCGAGCTCGTCTCTCACTCCAAGGGCGATCGAGATGTTGCAGCCGTGTTATTAGAGGAGCGTCAGGAGGGCATGAACATGGTTGTTGCCAAGAATGAAGGATTCAATCAAGCAGACAGAAAATTCTTGCGCAAGCTCCAGAAGCTGCTGAGAGATGTTGGGAGGGCTTCAAGAAAGATGTACATCAACGTGACGATATCTGTGTTAACAATGTGCAAGTGTATGACAAGGGGCCACGCGATACGCTTTGGGAAGCCATGCTGGGCTACTTCGAGAATCGTCGAAGGGAGTGTGTGCAAGATTTTCGAATTGCGGCCCAAAGGTCCCTACGATATCCTCTGTAGTAGGCGCCACGACTCCAACTCCGTCTCAGCTCCGAACCTATATTGCCGTGTTGATCGGAGTATCCGGAAGGAACTCAAGAGGTGATATGGGGTCATCAGCATATGCAGTCTGGAATGGTTACAATGAAGAAGATTTCCTGCAAGTCTATAATGGCAAGGATGGAGATGCTAGACGACTCAGAAACAACGTCGGATTTCTCGGTCAACTCTTTACCGGATTTTTGGTCCTGGTTCGTACCATGGAACGCCTGAGCAGATTTTTACACCTGACAATCACGCCGCTGCAATCGATCGGCTGGAATGATAGGCGTATTCACAAGGTCTGGTCTTTGAAGCAGACATTCCAGTCCCTTGGTCTTGTGTTAAACGAAGAGACAGTCAAGAACGTCTTTGGTCGCACGTGGACGTTTTCTAGCCTCACCAGAGAGTTTGATAAATCGCAAGGACAAGACCGACAAATTCATGCAGAAGTACAACTCGCACTGTAACATTGAGCCGGTCCTCAAGATATCGAATGTACTGTTTACATCGGGTGCAGTAAGAATAGTTGCTTCACATGGTGGAGTTCTTGACGGCCTTGGAATCTAGTCGAACTCGAGCGTCCCACAGAAAGATACACGATGCATGGACGGTGCCAAAGCTACAGTCCCTTCCTCTTGAGCAAGGAGAGAGACTGGTTTGTACAATAAAATTAGTGGAGAGTGTTATCAGATCTCGAATACACAGGCCACAACACAAGAAATCGCCGCCTGCCAAGGAGTCTACCCTTGGTGGTTCCTCTATCGTAACAGAGACACAAATACCTAGCTATATAGGAGCAAAGAGCTTCATACTAAATAATCTCGCAAAGCACCGCGGAGAAGCTCAAGACGGGTAATTGTCCAACAGCCACCTTGGAGCCCTCTAATAACGTGTTAGTAAGGTATCATGAAGGTCCAGCATCGCAGGAGCCATATCTTCCCGATATTAATGACATGAATGCATCATCAGAAAGGGTCTCGACCACTGTCATCGGCCCTGAAGGCGGAGCTTGTGGAATGTGCGAACAGAGAAATGGAAAACGCTGCCCTTACTGCGACCGAGGATGGTATTGTAGCAGAAAATGTGCACAGCAATATACGAGTCATCGATTCAATTGCTCAGGACAATCTATTACGTCGGTGGACTATCTTGTGAAAGCGATCTACGAGGACCAGATCCCAAATGATCCCCGGACTGTCGAAGATTACGACTTCGGTCGCTGCCAAACATGTGCCGAGAAGCCTCATGTTCTTGGTCTCTACGGCGGCCTTATAAGGCACGAAATGGTATTTAGCAAAGACCTCCATAAATGGAGAACCGAAGGAAGACTTGTCGAAAACATCGTCGCGGCTTTCTCGGCTATACCAGCGAAATCTCGTGGTGGATATCATCCCTGGTTCTTGCAGAATCAGGGCATGTTTGAGCCTCCCTCATCAGAACAAACGCATCAGCCCACTAACCTCTTGGCAAAAGCCTTCAAAGAGGCATGGGAGTTTCCCCACCCAGGGGTTAGCGCTCTGCACTTCACCGACCTGGAGCCAACTGAGAAGCGCGATGCCTTCTTTATGCTTGCAATGGCGCGAGAGCATATGTATCCAAATCCAACCGATTCTGCTGACTTGTGGTACAATTTCGAATTCTGCTCGTGTCTGAATGTACATGAAGAAAGTAAGCTCGGCGGATTGTATGACACGCTGCTGCATGGTAACAAGTTCCGCGTCGATTACAATAAGAGCTTGGGTGTATCGATCTCGGACATTCCGTACCTGCCCACAGCGACTTTTGAGGAGTTTTGGAAGGCCTATAGTGCAGGGAGGCTAGTGCCCCTGATGGATAAATATGGCCTGACCCAAGAACGTCGGCGGTTTCCAAACCTCACACAGTTATTCAAGAGTCGTCAAGCCAGTCGTGATCCAACGGTATGGAGGCTATGCCACTATTTGGCTCTTGAACCGACAGATCCTCGGGTGCCTGACGAATTCAAACTTGGCTCAGAATTTCGGCTTTACATCCACACTCAATGCGCGCAACAGAATCGAATTGAGAGGCTTGTACAAGCGGCTTCTTAACAGGACGCAGCCCTTGGAGGGTGGACAAGCGCGAAATACTGGAAACTTGCTTGCTTTCGCACAAAAGGAATTTCAAACTCTGGACCCAGGCGTAGAATAAACGTTGGGACAGCTTTGATGATGGGCACTATTGTCAGTCACCAAAACGTGAAAGCGCCTTGGTTGTCTGTACACGAAATAGCGACTTCGAATATCCAGTGCGAGAGCTGGAGATTTCTCAAGGAGGAAGCTACGAGAGATTGTTGTTGGTGTTCGGATGCCGGTCAGCGCGTGCCCTGCGTGCGGTCAAATGCGACTACCCCGCCCTTTACACGATTTGAGATAGGCCGACTACTACACCGGAAACGGCAACATCGAGCAACTTTTTGACCAATGATACAACGATGCTGCATGTCCGCGTCACTTGCATAAGTTCTGGCCGTCCGGGTGCTCAGTACGTCATCGATCTACCTGACGTGATTCGCCTCGGCTATATACGTCAACAACAATAATATTTGTTCGCAAACGCGACAGAGATCACTTCTTCACTTGACAAATTTCAAAACGAAAGCATCTTGAGGAAATTACTGCGCGAGTAAACATGGCCGACGACAAGAAGAGACAAGCTAAGCGCGTTGCCGCTGAGAACGGCGTGTGCGTTGTACCATTCTCTCAGCAAAACACTGCAATTGCAATTGCTAACAAATCATGCAGTGTCAACCCGTCTGGCGCAGCTATATTGGGTGCTGCACCACTCTATCTCGCGCTCATTCCAGTAACGTACGCGACATTCAAGATCCGATGCGACACCAATCGCTGTGATGATCACGTGCTTCGTCAACTAACATCTACGCAGTTCCTACCTCACCAAACCCGATAGCATAATCCAATCCCTCACTCACGCCTTGATCAAAGTCCTTCCCGGAGTCGGGGTACGTAACGAGACACCTCTACTATCAATTTACAAGCCCACCAAATCTCACCACCCACCAGACGACAGCAATCACATCCGGACGCGCCATCCCTGCCCTCTCCGCACTCTACATCTTCTGGGCCTTCGGCGCATCCGGCGCTGCCTCCGCCGCCGGCCAAGCCATGGGCCGCGAAGAAGGCCTCGACAACGAGCATCCGCGCAAACATATCGGTAACCTGGATGGCTTGCCGTTGAGATTGCGCAGTGCGCATTACGCGCTGATGGAAAACTTCCCTGGTACGTAAATTCTTGATCCGCTTTCCGTTGGAATGGTTGATTTGGTTCGGTGATGGTGCTGATACTCATTACAGGTTTTGCGCTTTCAGCTGCACTCGCGCAAGTCATTGCGCCTACAGATGCGCAGATCGTTAATCTGCTTGGTTTCCACGTGATCGCAAAGTTGCTCGTGCACTATCCAGCTTATTTGACCAATATTGCTGTTCCAAGGACGTTTGCGCATATCAGCGCAACGGCGGCGTTGATCAATGTGTGCTGGAGGTTAGCTGCTGGGAACTGATTCCTTTGTCAATAAGGAGAGGACTTAGAAGAGGTTCAAGGATATTGTGCAGGATATAGGTAACATGTGTTTTTTGGCAATCAAGTCGGTACAGGTCGGACTGATGGCAGTGTGAGAATACTGTTTCGTACATAGGGGAGGTATATCAACCAAAGGATTGTCTGCTCTGGCTTCAGTTCCGAGACTAGGCGCGCATCCACCTGTAGCGACTTCCGAAACCAAGGCGACCAGGCATAAGACGGAATCGCTGACTATATTACATTGGGAACGTTGTGTTATACACAATGCCACAATAGTTCCTGCCTGGTTAACGAGTCTGGTAACAGGGACGAGGAACAGCACACCACAACATAACGATGGCGATGGGACAAGAGACAACTAGGTTTCCCGTCCGCTCAGCGCTAATCAAGTAACGTGACGGCGCATTTGCAGTTAGGTGGGTGAGCACTCGTGAATACCCACTGTTGTGTGTTTGTGCCTTCTTGCGGATACAAGAGCACCGGAACTTTACACAATTTCGACATTTGACCTCTCTTAATAATGCATATAAATCCAGACTTCCCAATTCCTGCTGTTTAGCGTGTTCGATTCTACAAGCTATCTTCAAGGCATAACGTGTGTGTAAACCGATCATTTAATCTTCCTTGGGAATATGCAACACTTAACCTCAGTGATGACGAGGATCTTCACGTGTGTGGATAGAAGCCACCTGAATGAAGACTAGCGATATTCTCAAGAGGACTGCTGATATTTAGTTATCACTATGACTAGCTATGAAATGTTTCACATGTCCCATACCATGAAATGCCTTGCCAAACCACTTGACCACCGCTTAGTCTAAGTCGCAGCTATAGACGTATCTACCATGTGTCAACGTGGTGCTTTCGTCACGACCTCGGAAATCAAGTGCGATCATGGCGGTGTTTCCATCGGAACGACTCCAGATGGCTTTGTTGGTATAGAAAGCTGATGCTCGTTACCGAGCTCCCATTGCCACGTTACGTCGCGGTCACGGTTCCATGCCACTAGTTTGTCCCACTTTTTGCACTTGTGCACGGTGTTGAAATTTGGGTAAGGCATGTCTCGGCCTTTTACCCAATTATAGGTCAGAAGCGACACGTCGCCATGACACATGATGGTCTGCCGGAGTGTTTCGATACAGTGCCCTTCTTCAATTAGTATTGTAACTAGATTGAGCCCTTGCCGACTCACCGAGATGTCCTTGTACAACGAATTCCGAGGAGCCGGCAAAACTGCCTTCATGCTCGTTGTAGTAATCGCGATGAAGACTTTTACGAAGAAGATCCTTGAAAGTCACTTAGCATGAAGATGCTCGATCTAAACACCATAATGCTTACCACACAATGCAATTGATGAAACACATCTAGCGACGCAAGATAATTTCCTGTCCCTCGGTCCTTCTCAAGTGTTACAGCACTTTCAGAGAACGGGTTTACAGCTTCCCATTGTTCTCTCGTGACGCCAATCGCACCACCGGTAGGACCTTTGGTGTTGTTAGACTGCAAATTCCAGGAAAAGGATTGTGACTTGCTCTCGGTAATGTTGTCCCACGCCGCATCAGCCTCCGGTCCGAAGCCGGTGTACTTGCTCTCGAGGCCAAATGTTCCCTTGAACCTTCGAACTTCATACTCGATGCCGTCATCGATACCGTCAACTATCGAATCTATCAGGACACTGGCCATTTCCTGTGGGTATATGACGCTCTACTTACCCCACTGCCCAAGCATCCTTCCACAGGCCTTTTCCTGATCAGACTTAGGCTTGTGTAAACAGCGTATACTCGAGATAGTAACTGTGACCATAACCAAGTTGAGGGCGCAGGAGATAATCGCAAACCATGTTAGACAAAGGATTCGCGTGCGAGTCTGACGAGTACCGATATCGCTGGGCTTGTGCATTAGATGCTCTTCATGTTCATCGCTTAAAGACAATGAAGTCTTTGAGGAATTCTCCAATGGTAGGTATGCTGGACGTGTGTTGCTTGTGTACATGATAGAAGTTCGCCGATAGATTGTGGAAGGTTACTGACGATAGGTAACAGAGGATAGAAGTCCCGTGCCAAAAATTTATATGCAGCTCGAAACAGTATTTTGGCTGTCTTTGCGCTTGGCTATTGACTGGCACGTTGCCAGGCTCGTGTGTCCTTCGAACCCTGTAACATAATGCTTGACGGAATTCAGCATCTCCCCGAGTTCCAGTAGATAAGAAATACAGGGTATGGAGCGAGACCCGTGGCTCCCTCATCGTTGATCAGACCCCGATCTTGGTCATATCACTGACTGCAGCTCTTACCCCTCACTTTGCATGCGCCTTGAATCTTCTACCTGTCAAACTAGAGTCTGTTATCAGAACCTTCCAGATCCGGCGCTGACATTGCATGCGACACACGGTCTTCAGAGGACGTTCAGCACGCCTTCAGGTTGGTCTGAGCCACTCATCTTCAGCCTTGTTATCGGTGTATTCCAAATCCGGCGCTCATGTTACAATGATTTGAGATTGTCCAAAACTTTACACCGGCGATTCAGAAGCCAAGCTGAAGAATTCTGTCGCAGACATACAAGTGCCAGAGCATATCATCACACTCTCCTTTGCCCTTATCCTCATCGCAACCTGATACTTAAGCTTCTACTCACTATTTCGTAAAATCCCACACCCGAAGATCTGTAGCAACAGGCTATCCTTATAAAACATGCGACTTACTCTTATCCTACTTGCGGCAGCAGCCACTGTTGCCATTCCTATTGGTAAGCCAAGCACGAAACGGAGGTGAACTTGTTCAAATTGACGTTTGTTGATAGCTGAGCCTGCCGCAAATCTGAATATGGACAAGCGCGAACCTTCGAGCAAGTGGAATGCTGGAGCTTGGAGCAACTTCGTGAAAGTTTATGCATTCGAGGACAAGAACAAGCGCAAGCTTTGAGGGTAGCAAACTGCGAACATGCAGTTATGGTAGTGACTTGGTATGAGATATGGACACACGGGAGATACATCGAGCCAGCCAAGATAATTCAAGGCCATATTTTGCCGTATAGGTCTATTCTCCGATAGTCTTTGCGCCCCTCGCGGGTGCTCGTGTCGAAGTGAAGGTAAAAGAACTCAATGACCCCCAAGACGCCTCCTGCAAGGTGGTGCACATGTCATCCCCCAAAAGTCAGTCCGATAAGCGCTCAGACATATCAGCCAAGACGAAGCAATGGCCTAGGCCCTCTTCGCCAAGAGATAATTGAGAGGATTCAGCCAGCTCCACCAGCTCCTACCATTCTCCGGATCAGCCAGTAGCTTATGCACAGCAAGTGCACAGCCGTAAGAAGACTGGTCTGTGATACTGTTAGCCAGTATGGTGTTAAAGTGTGTGACTTCACTTACAGCCGTAGCCTCCGTGGCCGTAGTTGTGCACGACTGTGACGCCGGAGACTGACTCCTTCTCCAATCGAATTCCTGCATCCCGGACAGGGCGCAGTCCCGCAGTATGGCGCAGTACTTCCAACTCGCCTCCATCCTTCCCTGATAGGAGATCTGGCCCGAGCGCAATCGCTCGCTTCATCATTCTTTCGGACAAAGCTGAGTCAATCTCCCCATTTGCATCATGCTTCTGGTACGACCCGCCGATGACGATTTCATCTACCAGGCTGAGCGTAAGATTTTGGAGACTTGATTAAGGTGACTCACCTTTTCCACGTGGCATGACATACATCGTGTCCGTTGGGCCATCATCTGTGCCGGAGGTTGTGATAAGTCCCCAGACTGAGCCGCGAGCTACGATCAATTGGCCCCTGACAGGATACACCGAAGTATCCTGAACACCTCCTAGCTTTGACGCCAGGAGTCCGGTGCAGTTAATGAGTGCCTCTGCAGGCCTCTGACTCTCGTGCATGGTTGCAGCATCCAAGATATGCCCAATGGTAGCCCGTTTGACAACAACCCCAGACTCTTTCAGTTTGCGAAGCAGATAGAGCAAATAGACGTCCACGTCAATACCCACGGATTTGAAGGTCACACCACTATCATACTCATCCGTGAGTTCGTCTCGGCGAAGATCGCGAAACTAGTCTTGTGAGCATTGTCTCCAGAGCTTCATTATAGGAAACAGCGCATACCTCGGGGAGCATATCCTTAAACCAAGGTCGATCTGAATGTAGTTCAGTTGCCCAATGACGATGAGAGTCGACATCCTTCTTCCTGTTCCATAACATGACCGCTTCTACAATCAGCCTTGCTTGTAAAGGTACAAATTCAAAACTAACGAGTGACCTGGACTCCCGCTTCTGGAGCTGTCTGAGCCAATTCCCAGAGGTAGGGGAAGGTGAGCATGTCATATTCAGATTCTTTACTTCCTTGCGCGGAAACCCTTACTCGTTTAGAGCTTTCAAACTTCGTTGGCTGCACGACTTACGGAAGAAAGTTGGCACCAGCCCACGGAGACGTGTATTCTGGCGCTGTGTCGCCGGGCAAATGCTGGGCTATCAAAGTGATGTCGAAACCGCCTTTTTGTGCGAGAACAAGGCTGGTCGTGAGCCCCGACACGCCACCCCTGCAGCACAAGATTCAGTCCTCGGTTCTCAGTCATTGATGCCGGACTTACTGACCCGACCACAACAACTCGCGTTGGTTCTTTACCCATTTTTGGCGCGGATGTGATTCTCTGAAACTTGGATGGAGTGCGTGTGGACCACAAAGCCTGATATTCGACCTGTCCCTTGCGAAGTCGGCAATATAGAGCTTTCCCGTTTGTATCCGCTGACAGAGAGTTTTTGGCAGAAGCTCTACCTGCGGGAATGGAGGCAAAACAGGCGAACGAGTGCGCATGTATGTTGCAGCCACGTTTGCGTTGGTGAGGTATGGCGTGAAGGACGTCTGACAGCGCTATCTTCTTGCCGTGTGCTCATCTAAGATGCGTCGCACATATGCAAGCCGCCGTATGCTAGAATCGAGTGTCGTCCACAGTTATTGGTCCAGTGCATACAACGCTTATCAGAACGACATGATTGGGCTCTGCGTGAGGCTCTGCGTGGCACGAGCTTGACCGGTCAAGCGCACAGCCCAGTGGCTTCCTGGGGACGGACTGCTCTCGACCCACATATACGTCCGCATCGGTACTACAAGTATTAATTACATCCTGTTTACTCACGTACGAGAATGTGCACATTCAGACGCAAACACAATCTCTAACCTAGCGCAGCATCGCCAAGCACTTATGTAACATGGCAGACGCTGGACCCAAACCCATGGTGCAATGGCAGATGGATATTCCCGCACTTACTTTGTTGTTTGTCAAAGCAGGTGCGCATGGTTTGAAACAGATTGCACTAGCCGGTGTCGACGTGCATACGATTGGAGCCCTGCTGACGCTCGGAAACCTCGTTCCTGCCTCGGTTGAGTTTCGAAGGAAACTGGACGTGTGCCGCACCGAACAAAGGCGGTCACAATCCTGGATCTACAAAACTATCGAAATCGGAGCTGCGACCAACTTCCTCGCTGATGAGCTCCTGAAGACTCGGGCCGGTGAGAACGCCCTCGCACTGTTCACCGCCGTTATGCCTGTCCTTGCGGAGAGCGCATACACAGATGCCATATTGCACTTATTCGCGTCAAGCCGCATTGAAGCCGACACTACCCCCGGTATCGGACAATTGTTGCGACTTCGCCATAGTCTACTTCCGTTCACCGATGCCATGGGCCTCAAGAACAAGATCATGCAGTACCACCTGTTATTCCGAAAATATGCATCGTCAAACCAAGAGCCGTATAACGCCATACCGGGACCTGTTACCATGTCGAAACTCATTCAAGCCTTTCGATGCATTGAAATGCACGGTGAGGTGCATAAGTTGATCTACAGAGGCCTGCAAGGCGCTGCCTGGACGGCAACTTATGCGTGGGAAATCCTACGACTTGGCGTGTGCATGATTGTTCCTAGTCCCGATGGAGACATACAAGTTCCGATTAGCGAATCATTGGATAAGGCCCAGGTGGTGCTATATATAGCGGACCTGACCAGCGAAGGTATCGAGCTGTGTAAAGATGGCGCTGTGGAGGAGCTCATTCAACGTACTACCATCTCTGCCACCGATATTGAGTGGACGATCGACTGCGATGCAATCAACTTCCTCTCGTCGCAACACCCTGAAGTTGCTGCAAACGAAAAGTTGTGCCGAAAATTGTCAGAATTTGTGGCAGCCAAAACACTCGACTCCGTTGCAGCTCTGTCCGGCGAATTGACCTACTCTGTGAACACAAAGCGCAACAAATACAGTGTACCTCCCACTTTGAGGAGCTACCAGGACCATATTCTACCTTCGGTCCAAAAGCGCAGCATCACAATTCTCATACTTTTGGGGTTCCTTCCGCCCGGATGGGAAGAGTTCGAGTTTGCAGAGCATGGCTTCACCACGGGTATCCGTCGGCAATATGAGAGCCAGCCCGACGCAACAACTTCCTGCTGGTCATGGATGGAATCTCCATCTGGCCTCGCGTGGTGGTCCGACAAGCTGGACAGGTTGGTTGTACAGGAACTACAGCACTGGTTGCATGATGCGTCTTTGAGCAATGGAAGCGCGATCCGCCCTGTTCATATTCTGAACACGGTGAAAAACGCGGTGTTGTTTGCATCACTCTTGTCTTTCACTGATTGGCACATCAGTCTGCGTCGCATCTCAGCGAGCTTCTTCAACGCAGCAGTGCTTCGCCAAGGTGGAAGTACATTGAACATCAACCAAATCAACAATATGCAAATGATACAACAATTTTGTACCGCCCATCCGCTTCCCGAACCACTCTTCTGGTCGCTTGGACAAGAGCTCAACGGCGTTGTTCTGCTCCGTCATGTGTTACTGTCGCAAAACCTCCTAGATATCGATGGAATTGTCATACGATTCGCTCCAGGTCGCATCGTTTTTGGTGGAGAGACATGTTCTGAAATAGCGGCCTCGCCTCATGGTCTGGCCAACGATGCAGGCAGGTTGCCAGCTCAGCAGCAAAAGTACCACCCTGCGTCACTCTCAGAATCTATCAAACTGTCTACCGAGAGCCACATTGCTGGGAGTATTGTCTATGTCAATCTCAGCGCTTATCACACACCGGAAAATCAGAATAGGCCTTCTTTACCACAAGTCATCCGTATCAGATCCGAATTGGTCGCCGAAGTCCTCTCAAACATGCTCGTCACTTTGCCATGCACCCACGATTACTACGCTCCTCTCTCTTGTGCAGAAAGGAAACTCTGGTGCTGGAATGAAGGGCTGTTATTCTCCAGTAACGAAGTCACTCTTATCTCAAAGGAGGACGGGCAGCCCAAGGTCGACTTGCGAAAAGATTCGCTTGAACTGATGGGCTCCGCGCCACGAGACGGGACAACAGTGTACTATCAGACGGTCCATGGAAACGGACTGTATCAGTGGCTAGCATGTCACTTCGCTTCGGAGCACCATTTGTTATGCGTGATGCAACACAAGGCTTGTGTTACATGTACCATGGCGGCGGTGAAGACTTTCATTGAGCAGCACCCTCATATACAAGAACTCGATGTTTGCATTGTTACTGAGTGAGTGTCAAAGAGAGACCAGCAGAATATTCCAAGCTTCCTATTAGCAGTAGTTGAAATGTGGACATAGATATGATAAGGGGTCCCAGCGCAATGGGATTACGTGGAAAACTTGGTAACATGTAATGTACAATATTTCATAGTAAGCAGAAACAAGTAAGATTCGGTACGATGTGAGGTTGCAGCTTTTGCGTTACAAAACAACCTCATTGTGCCGCGGCCCTCACCGGTGGTAATGCATGCCGACACCACTTCTTCCAACCAGTAAACACACAGCAGCGGTATGGTCTTATCCGGCTCTATAGATAACACTAGACCACTTACGTATAAAGGATCAGGCCATGATCTTACAAACATGATCAGTTCATCGGACCATTGGCTCAATTACCGTTACGATGCTCATGCTTCCTACGACCGACGATGCGTGCGAAGGAAGTACTTCAACTACCTTTGACCCACGCAATGCCCGTAACCTTATGCGTTTCGGCCTCCCTTTCACTCCTTTTGTTGTTGAACGTGCACAAGGCTGTTATCTCTACACAGTAGAGCGCCATGCACTATTGGACTGGTCGTCCGGGCAACTGGCCGGCATACTCGGGCACTCGCATCCGCGGATCATCGATGCAGTGTGCTCGGCATCAGCTACACTGAGTCATATCGGAAGCGCACAATTGTGTCCATCAGTGATGAAGCTTGCTCAAAAGCTTTCGGAGCTTCTGCCAGAGCCGCTTTCAAAGAGCATGTTTTTGTCCACCGGAAGTGAGGCATGTGAAGCTGCTATACGAATGGCCAAAGCGTATACTGGGAAGTGGGAGATTGTCGGACTCGGCTCAAGCTGGCACGGTATGACCAGTGGTAGTCTGAGTGCACAGTATCACTCGGGCCGAAAAGGTCACGGGCCTACCGTAAGTTTACAATGCCGTTGCTAGGTCGAATCGGATGTGCTAAATCGAGTGTTCGTGTCAGATGCCGGGCAACTATATGTTGCCAGCTCCAAATCCGGCGAAATCACCTTTCAAGAACGCCGATGGCTCATGGAACTGGCAAGACGAACTAGATTACGGGTGGAGCCTAGTCGATCAAGGGTGTTGTGGCTCACTTGCAGCAGTCGTCATAGAGCCTATCTTGTCATCAGGCGGCATGCTCTCCCTACCGAAAGGGTACCTTGTGGCGATGAAGAAACATTGCGAGAAGCGAAATATGCTTCTCATTGTGGACGAAGCACAGACGGCGCTAGGACGAACAGGGACCATGTTTGCGTTCGAGCAGGAAGGTATTGTGCCCGACATCTTGGTATTGAGCAAAACACTGGGTGCCGGATTTCCCTTGAGTGCAATCATCACCAGTGAAGATGTAGCTCAACGATGCGACGAGCTCGATTTCTTCTTCTGCACCACGCATGTCAACGATCCACTTCCTGCTTCCGTCGGTCTCGCAGTGTTGGAAACGGTCATTCGCGACGACCTGGTCTCGCGCGCGCGGGTGGTAGGAGAAACTCTGTTTCAAGGTCTCGAAAACCTTGAATGCAAGTACTCTTTCATTAGAGATGTGCGCGGACGAGGAATGCTGTTGGGGTTGGAAGTTGCCTCCAAAATCGAGGGCGTGACAGACCAGACTATTGCGTCGGCATTGTCGCAAAAGATGACTGAGCTGGGCTTGTGGCTAAATTTAACAACTCATGGTAGAGTGTTTCGAGTTGCTCCACCCTTGACCGTCTCGGATGCTGAAGTGGCTGAAGGTCTGCGTATCATGGAGAAGGCATGCAACTTAGTGGCATATGAACTGGAATACCGCGCAGTTCCTCACCTATAGTCTCGCGTTGATCAAGTTATTACCCTTTCTACTGTAACATTGGGGGTGTACGAAGAACATGGCCAAGTGTCTTGAAAATAGCTGTGCTTGTGTGGATACATCAGACTTTATTGGTAGCAGGGCATCATGCTAGTGTCTGCTACATGCTGAGAAGACATGTGAAGAGTAAAACGCCGTAATGTGGTGCTATGATTGCACATCTGCTCAACCGCCACGCTATGCTCCTATCCAGAATGCCTCGGACCCTCGTAGACGCTACAGACAAGGCGTTCATCGCAACAGTATCAATCGCCGAGCTCCTCCTTTATAGATGCATGTCAGTTCGTGAGCGTTACTGAAGAAGGCCGCGCAGCAGGCAAGACCCAATCCTTGTGAGTAAGTCGGGAGCCGCCTTACAGCGCAGTCGAAGCATTGTCAGCCCTTGACCTACAGCTCCAAAGCCGCTATATACCTACCCATCTAGTGTAGGTCAAGCTTGCCACAGAGTCTGCTTGTGACCGTGAGACCATTTTGAGGGAGATCATGCCTGCAGTGTGACATCGTTCCGAGATTGTGCATCCTTATTGATGACTTTGTCAGGGTATACACAACTTCACCTCCAAAGGACAAGCTCTCTTCTGCCTCCGGCGGTCCTCCGGAGGTGCCTGCGGCGATCGTCTTAGTGGTTGTGGTGGGTGGTGGTGTTGGGGAAAGTTTTGGTGTTCCTCTACTGCCTCATCACGTGAGGAAGACACTTCTTTGACCCATGAGCGTGCAGAGCTCATGAGCCAATCAGCATTCGGGCGTTCTTTGTATTGGACCACTAGATCATACCTTGACTGCGGAGAGAGATGTAAGATCTCTGAACTTCGAATCGATTCAGCATGGCTTCATACCCATTCTTCAATACCTAAACTATGTACAGAGGCTGGTCACGAAACCATATTTCTCCATCACAAACTCCCGTAAACGCCAACATCCCTCATAACTCGTACAAACATAGAATCAAACACTCAATGCCTAGGCGCAAACAACGGCATACCCCTCATCTCCCTCTTCGCATTTGTCGCCCTCGGCAACGCGCCCGTACAATCCACCAATCCATTTGTCCCACCACTTCCAAACAGCGCCTTCTTGCCCATTGCATACGCAAACTTGCCATTCCACTTGCCCTGATTATTCACAAAGCCACTAAACTCCTTGCCTACCTGCTGATGCACCGCAAGTTTCGTATCACTTGGCAGGACCACGACGCCTTGCGGCGGCTTCAGCGTGTCAGAGTAGTACTTGACGTCCCAGACACCCGGGGTGGAGTCTTGGGGCTTGCCGACGGCGTCGGCGGAGGTGTTGAAATTGAATTGGTTGGAGGTGGAGTGCGCGCCGAGGAGGGCAGCGAGATCGACTTCGTTGAAGCCTTTGTCTCGGAAGAGCTTGAAGAGGTCGGCGGCGGGGGGGTTGACGTCGGGCAGGAGGCCGTCGGGTGCAGGTGTGGTGGAATCTTTGCGGCCGACGAAGGTTTTCACTTGTGGGCCCCCAGGGCATGTCACGATTGCGTGGGTACCTGCGAAGACTAGGTGGGTGTTAGTGGTTGGATTGTCAGGTGGTTCGATGGGATAAGGACGTACCAATCATGTCGGCGACACTGGTGTCCAATCTTTGTGCCATGCCTTGCACGTAGTCGGCGATGGGTTGCAAGCCTTTATTCTCACCACGGGCCAACTCTCCAGCAAGAATGAGACTGCCATCGCAGCCATTCTTTGCTCCGAGCGATGTCTTCCATGCTGTGATATGTCAGCGTGGTCCAGCACAAGTGGTGTGGACACCATGACTCACCTCCACAGTCGTGGAAGATCAACCGGATAGCAGCACGCGCATCTGGGTTGCACTGCCCATCAGTGAGGAACTTGGCAGTCAACTCCTTCGAGACTGAGGTTCAAACCGCTGGACAGCTTCCCCCATCACGAGCCTCGATTGGGGCAACGTTACGTGCGAAGAGTGGTAATATGGCAGACACATCAGGAAGTGAGAAGGCGGCTGCCGAAGTGGCGAACAGCAGAAGGCTTGAGGTATACGTCTTTGGAAAGAGTGCAAAAGTGTGGCTTTTCCAATGCCGTTGAATCTTCCACTTAGAGAGACTTGTGGAAATGAGATTGCTTGGTAGTTCTTCCACAAACCCGAATGTAGATCTCTTCTTATACACTTCTCATTCAGCAGACTGCTTTGGTGGCTTAGGGCGAGACTCTGCCCGACGAGCAGATTCTGATCGCGATCCTGCCACAAACAAGCCGCAGCATGAGTCCAGTCCAGCTGAAGCGATAAGAGGGCGTCCATCAGGTACGATAGCATGAGACTGTGGAGGAAAAGAGACCAGGGCTGTCATATTGGCACTCGGTATGGCTTGGCTTGGCTTTGATAGACTTGATGCTTATTATTTCAAGCGAAGCCGATCCAACGACCCGGATCTAGTACCAGCTTCAAGAAGAGTGGGTCGATGAGGCTACGAGCTATGGCGGAGGTTTACCACCGAAGCCTCCTACCCCGATATCTTGTAGGGCGTTTTATGCCAATACTTGGCGCATATAACTGTCCTCAGACAACGTAGAGTGGCTACGCCATAAGCTGACACTGATTTGAATATTCTGATGCCCAAAATTTTTAACCAAGTCCTCTTCTGCTACGTCGAGACACTTTGCTATAAACAAGCTGGATCATCTTGGGGCTAGCTTTTTTCCTTGGGGGTGGAGCACTGGTGAAGTTCCAGAGGAGCAAGCCAAACGAGGCTGGACACAGACGTCAGACTAGCTTTTCGTGACCAGTGCACTGCGAGGACAAAGCAAAAATGTCCGAGCGCTAGCCTCGTGGCATGATCGCTGCCGGGTATGGTAGCTTGGTACTTGGTTGAGCTGGGAGATTGGCAGGGGTACCGTGTATGCTAATGCCAGCAAGGCTGCGCTACGCTCAAAAAGCACCAGCAAAGAAATAAGAGAAGCCAAGAATGATCGTAGTCGTGAGGACGGCGACTTACCGGGATTCTTTTGGTAGTGGAGGTGCTTGTGCGGCTGACTACACATCCAGATCCTGCACGACAAAGGTCTAGAGCTGAACAATAACAGCGATTCCATTGGGGCCTTCGGATGACAAGACATTGAAGAATGCAAGCCTTCCGAGGCGCTCGGCAGTGTAGCTTATCAGGGCTGGAAGGTGTCTGGCATGGCTCGTCGTTAGCGAATTTGAGTGCATTCTTCAGGTGCAATGCGTGCTATCTTTGGCCGCGGTGGCTAGATGAATGAAGCGTCATGGAATGGCAACTTGCTCTTACGATTGTCGTGGAAACAACATACGTCGCCACTTTCATGTGCAACGAACATGGTAAATCTAGTCCAGTCGCACGACAAAGAAGATCTGGTGGACGAGTTCTCGTGATTCGGTTGCTGCTCGGCGCGGCTGTGAAAGACACTAGCCACGATATATCTAGAACACCGAGCGAATAACGAGCAGAATAGCATGATGCCAAGACCGGAAAGTCCCAGTTCATCCGAATTGCGGAACCCCCGCGTTGTAGTCTCGGGTTCGCTTGTACACCCTGATTTCGTGGTAGCTTGAACAGCAGCATGGCAGCCCCGGGACGCCTGATCGCATGGTGTTGTGGAGACTTCGACGATGCCAAGACGCACACTCGGCAAAGCGTAGGTTGTCGGTGTGATTGATGCGCTATACAAACATGTGCATTGCGAGCTTTCGAGGTTAGCGTCCACCAGCGAGAGTCTTTCCCTTCTGCTGAATGCAGCCTCAGCTCATAGCCTCGCTCTATCGACAACGAGGCGCTCCAAGCCTGCCTTCAACTCGTCGGCCATTCCGGACTTGCCAGGTCGGCGACTTTCACGGTCAACGAAGACATGAATGAACTCTCCAACGGCCTTCAAGTCGTCTTGCCCACGCTCGAAAACGCCAATCTCATAAACGACTGAGCTCTTGCCTAGCTTGTTGACTCGCAGAGCTAGATCGACTACTGCGGGGAACTCGATGGGCGCAAAGTAGTCACAGTGCGAATGAACAACCAGTCCGATTTGCGACGAAGTGGGCGGGTGCAGCGCGCAATGCTTGATCAGGTAGGTGTTGACCACTGAATCGAAGCTAGTTCCTTCTTGATAAGCAATGGGCGTAGATGAGGTTTGGATGACATACAGAAAGTAGTAGACGGAGTTGTTGAGGTGATGGTACATGTCATTGTCGCTCCTGCCTGCCGTGTTAGTCATCTCAGGGCAGAGGAGAGAGAGAAGGAGCAACCATCGCGTGCGGTATTCCAGCTCGAAGCCGTAGTCGCTTCTCTTGCGCGCCTTCAGTGTCTCCATCTCGCGACCATTGGCGATGTTGGAGAGCGACGGTGGGGTGCATCTGCGCGATGGTGAAGCGTCCCAGGTAAAGCTACCCTACCCAAACTTTTGCGCCTCGGCTCGCCCAGAGATGCCCAAGATTTCCAACGTGCATCCCACCACCAACCCCGCCATCCGCCGTCGCATTGGCGCCCTCTCCCCGAATCCTCGCGTACCTTGCCGCCAAAGGGTGCCTGCCTGTCCCGAAGACACCGACAGGCTCACCCTCGATGGCCCTCGTGCCTTCTCCGCCACGCGACAAGTACCCTCCGCTGCCTGACGACAAATTTCCTTGGAAAGACCCGCCAGCTGTGGCTATCACGCCCTGCGACCCGTGGCCGCCGCCATACTATCTCGAAGATGGCCTGCGCAAGGTGAAGCCATATCACTTCACATACAACACATACTGCAAGCAGCGATGGCGGGGCAGAGAAATTCTCGATATTTTCGCGAGCGAATTCCGTGACCGGCCCACCGAGTACTATGAGAAGGCTATCATAGAAGGGCGCGTAGTAGTGAATGGGCAGCCAGTACCGAGCACCAAGACCATCATAAAGAATGGCGACATCATCTCCCACACGCTGCATCGACACGAGCCTCCATGCACCGCAAGTCCAGTCGGCATAGTCCACGAAGATGACGACCTCATTGTCATCAACAAGCCGGCAGGCATGCCAGTACACCCCGCAGGGCGCTACAACTTCAATTCAATCATAGAGATCATGAGGGCAGATCGTGGCTATGGTTGGAATCCACTACCGTGCAATCGCCTGGACAGGCTGACGAGCGGCATCATGTTTATTGGCAAGCATCGGCAAGCGGCAGAAGATATGAGCGCACAAATACGGGGAAGGACAGTCAAGAAGGAATACATCACGCGCGTCGTGGGCGAGTTTCCGGAGGGCGAGGTGCTTTGCGAGAAGCCCATATTGCAAATCAGCCCAAAGCTTGGGCTCAATCGCGTGCGCGCAAATGGCAAGGAAGCCCTGACGGTGTTCAAGCGGCTTGCCTACTATCCACCAAAAGACGATGGCATAACACAACATGAAGTCAACGGCGACGCGGCTCCTGAGACGCAACCTTGGAAGAAGATGCGCGGCTACTCGATCGTCCGCTGCTTCCCTGTCACAGGCCGCACCCACCAATTGCGTGTCCACCTTCAGTTCCTCGGTCATCCCATCTCGAACGACCCCATATATGCAAATCAACGTGTTTTTGGTCCCTCGCTCGGTCGCGGCCACTCTGAGGAGGAGAACGACGAAGACATCATGTCACGTCTCTCACGCATGGGCAAGGAAGACATTGCTGACGCGGTCGCTTACCATGACGAGATGGTGGACGCATATAACAAACGAAAAGCAGAGAAAATGACAGGAGAGGCCTGTGATGTATGCGACACGCCCTTGTACAGCGACCCAGGAACGCACGAGCTGGGTATATATCTTCATGCTCGAAGATACAGATGTGAGGAGGGCAAGTGGGACTACGAGACAGGCTTGCCAGACTGGGCACTGCCACCACCTGGCTATGAGGGGCCAAGAGAGAGCACCAAAGAGACCGATCCATTAGCAGTGGACCTACAAAAGCTTGGTCTGGAAGATCGTGAACCCGCGACTGGTGCGGACGAAACGACGAAGCTATCGAAAGCTGGTGACAGTGCCTTACCGGTATAGCCACGGCGAAGTTGTGCTATCATTTATTTTCTCCGCATAGATCTTCAAGATACCCAAATTTTGAATGCAATAGTTTGTCCGCATCGGCATTCTCTCTGCGCATCTTTGAGCTTTCGCAATCTATGATTGTTAATCGAGACATCAAACAAGCATATTTCTACGCCTCGTAACGGCTGTCCCGTTAAAGAACTGTTATGCTTGCCTAGTTTGGTATGATCTCCGACGTCATCAGCATAGAGGGGCGGACGCGACCCCACCAACGTGCGCGCGATTGGCTTCCACCTCACCTTTACTGACATTGATTCCCTCTTTAGCCGCGGTTCTACCGCTCCGGAAGTGCACACTTCGTATAATAGTATCGTCCTTCAGACAAATCCTCACATAGCTCACTCACTCCAACTCACACACTTCACCTTCCAATTGTCAAGTTCACTTACACGATGGCTTCTGGAATCGCACTCATCGGCAGCGGCATCTTCGCCAAAGAAGAACATCTCCCCGCCATCCAAGCCACACCTTTACTCAGCCTCAAAGCCATATATTCGCGTTCACTGAAGTCTGCCAAGACACTCTGTGAGAACCTTTCCGGTGTCGAACTCTACAGCGACGACTCAGAAGGCAAGAAATACGATGACTTGCTGAGGAGAGACGATATCAAGGGCGTCGTAATTGCGTAAGCGATTCGATCGCCAATACGTGACGCAAACTAACATTTGGCCAGTCTCCCTATCCTGGCACAGCCAGACTACATCAAAAAGGCTCTCGCGGCAGGAAAGCACGTCCTCGCCGAGAAGCCCATCGCCAAAGACATCGCAACAGCTCAAGACCTACTGAAATGGACGAAAGAGTCCTCAAACACCAGCGCAACCTACACCGTAGCTGAGAACTTCCGCTTCCTCGACTCCTTCGTGTACGGCTCACAAGTTGCGTCTACCCTCGGGCGTGTCCTGACTTTCCGCGCACGCGTCGCTGCATACGTAGCGCCTGGCGGCAAGTACTTCGAGACGTCGTGGCGCAAGGTGCCCGAGTACCAAGGTGGATTCTTGCTGGATGGCGGCGTGCATTTCGCTGCTGGCACGAGATTGTTACTGGCTGGTGCGGGCGCAAAGATCACGAGCTTAAGTGCATTCACGGCGCAATTACAGGAGCATCTTCCGCCTGTCGATACTCTGAACGCAACGCTTTTACTATCCAACAAAGCATCTGGAACGCTTTCAGTCTCCTTCGGAACCACTGACACTGGATCGGAGTATCTAGTCGCGTGCGAGAAAGGCAGCGTGCATGTTGGGCGGGGCAAGGTCACTGTCACGAAGGATGGCAAGGTTGTGGAGGAGAAGGAGTTCAAGGATGAGGGAAGCGGTGTGAAGCAGGAAGTCAAGGCGTGGGCAGAGAGCTTGGAGAGCGGAAACTGGAAGGAGGAGCAAAGTCCTGAGGAGGCATTGAGGGATCTTGAGGTCATCGAAGCTGCGTTGAAGAGTGGGGAGCAGGGCGGAGAAGTGGTAGAGTTGAAGTTGTGAGCATGTGTCTAGTGAGAAAGTCCAGACGGGATCGCTGCGAAGTTTGGCGAGAGACGATCGGTATAATTCAGTGACTGAATGGCTACAACAGGATTGTGTGACTAGCTCGAACGTTACCAGTACCTATTCACAGGAGATTGTTTCATGAACATCTGCCATCAACAATCTGCAGTCACTTGCCCGTATCCAAGGAAGAGGTTCTTCCTCGTGGGGTGCACCACTGAGCGCCTCACCAGTGAAGCAACCCTGTACAGTCGCGACACGTAATATCAAGCATGCCTATTGGAAAGCCAATCCAGGGCCGGTATGCGCTCAGCCTTCTGTGGAGGCGCCCGCTAGGCTGAATCGCAAGAGAGGATCCACAAAAGCCAGCCTAACCCGAGCCTTCTCTTTGATTTACCACCTCCACACGACCCCGCCTCCATTCGTTAAGAATCTTTGCTCCCTAAATTTCACTTTTACACCCGATCATCTCGATCGAAACTTAGCTACCAGCGACAGACCTTCACGCTTGCTCCTGCTCCACTCTGGCTCTTGAGTCCTCCAGCGCTCGTACTCGTCGTCGTGAGCTGCCTCATCTCTAGTGTTGTTGCGGCGTACAAAGGCACCAATTACATCATCTATCCCACGCACAGTCGATGTTGTATTTAGCTGAGGTTGAGGGCGTATAAGCTGATGTCTATACGTCTGCCAGAGTCGCTGAAACCCAGCGCTGGCGGCGGTGAGCCACTCTGGCTTGTCGGCCCTGCTGTTCTCGCAGTATTACTTGTAGTATGGATG
The DNA here is from genome assembly GCA_010015745.1 of Setomelanomma holmii. Taxonomy (NCBI): domain Eukaryota; kingdom Fungi; phylum Ascomycota; class Dothideomycetes; order Pleosporales; family Phaeosphaeriaceae; genus Setomelanomma; species Setomelanomma holmii. The sequence goes on from ML978235.1 coordinate 46,994, forward strand.
GAGGCAGGCAGCAGCGTAGTAGGCAGGCGATCTATGAAGCTTATCGTAGTACTCATTGGCCTTACGCCAAGCGGTGCGTAAGTTGATATTGTGGTCCTCTGGCGCGTCGGTGTGGTTGAAATCGACTTGCTCATATGGGCGCGTGCGAGCTTCAAGCGAACTGAGTACGTACTCAAACACAGGTATAACCTCGTATATAGCACTAAATTTGCCTGCTTTTCCTCGACCCTCAAGCCGCTCTGTAGCGATCTTGAGCTGCTCAAGGCAGTCCTGGTACTCTGTTATTACTGCCCAGTCAGCAGCTGTAAGGCCGGTTGATCTCATCCAACTTGGAGCGTCTGGAGGCTTGTTGCCAGCTTGTCTTGCGCGTCTATCGTCAAGAGAGACGCGGTTAATGTGGTGCTCAGCGTAGGAGTTGTAAGCAGCTTGAAGTCGAGTTGTGCGCTAGTTTTGATATGGAGGCTCTTCCGGCGCCGCCAGCGGCATAGCGGTCATCTCGCTAGCCTTGCAGCTCATCCAGTCCGTCGCTGTCATTAAGGGCTTCGTTCGAGATATAAGAAACACGCCCAAGGAGCTCGTACAACTCCTGGCAAAACTAGAGCGACTTGAATTGTTACTCGAGAATGCGCGCAGAATTCTGGAACAGCAGTCGAGGCTTCAAGAGATGCATATTCCAGCGCCATCGAATGCAACCCACAAGTGTCTCCAAGGCTGCGAAAGGTCGTTGCAACCTCTCTTGGACACCGTACGGAGGTTTCAAGCATCGCAGTCTCAGCGCAGCTCAGCTTCGCACAGTTCGCAACAAGCAAGCCAAGCAAGCCAAGCAATCCTGAGGTCGTGGATTGACTTGCTTGTTGACGACGTCGTCTTGACTTGCTCGTTGGTGTTTTCGGGCGGCTTGATTGCGACTTGCTTGACGGATTGATCGGATTGGACGCTAGTAGATCAAATTTGTATACAACTATAATGACGGGAGAGTCCACTCTTGTATATTGTAGTCTTGTACAATATCCTCATCTGATACGTCGTTCTCATCGTCGCTCTCTGTGCCCTTGTTATACTGAGTCTTGAAGCCTGCTCTTGCCCACGATCGTACTAATTGAAGAGCAGCTAGTAACTCGCTGCCAATAGCTCGTCGTTTAGGCTCAAGTAAGTCGCCAAGCTCGCTAAAGAGCCTCTCACACTCGCAGCTTGATGCTGGGATTGTCAGTATATCGACTGCAAACTGGCTCAAACACGGGTATTTTGAGCGCATCTGTATCCAGTAGACGACTGGGTGACCATCACCCAAGTACTGCGCGCAAAGGCGGCGTAATACGAGTTCCAGCGAGTAAAAACAGGCTTAACTGGCTCAAGCGTTTGGAGGCGCTCTCCAGCAGGCAACTCAGCGTTAGCAGCGCTCTGAAACTCTCTGAAAAGCTCATACTGTTGTGGTGTTTTGATGTAGTTGATAACGTCGATCAATGCGCCCAACGGCCCATCTTTACGCCACTCGCGTAAGTACGACTCCTCTGTATTGAGCTGCTCAGCAGCGCTGTTGTAAGCGTCTCTGTCCTTGCCAAATATAATCGCTTGGCCGATGAGATTAAGCGTATGAGGGCCGCAACAGAGGCCTCGATGAGTAGCGTCAAAGTCGTATACGCGCGCAAGCGCAGCGATTGCAGTATCGTTGTTGGTAGCGTTGTCGAGTACGAAGTAACCTAGCTTGTTGCTAGTAATACCGTACTCCTCAAGCGTCTCAGTAATAGTACTAGCAATAGCCTCGCCTGTATGGGAGCCTGCAAGTTGTGGTAGAGCGATAGGCAAATCTCGTATTACTCCAGAAGCGTTAGCGAAGTGCGCAACAATCCCAAAGAACCCGCGCTTGCCGCCCTTTGTCATCCAGCCATCAAAGCTTACGTATATTTGACCTGCAGCTTCTGACAGAACCTGGAGAACTTGAGGTTGTATATAGCGGAACAGGCGCATTGCGTATGTAGCAACACTACGAGGACTCACCCACAAAGCTTCCTCTGTTACGCCATCCTTTGTAAGCATATGGCCTCGTCGTTTTAGCTGGAGATGCTTAGCAGCTGCTGTAGTAGCCTTCGTAACGTCGAATACACCACTACCACCAGCGTCAATAACCTTGTGAATGTGGCAGTACCTACATACAAAACACACTCGATTTGGATTATTACGCTCAATAATGCGGTAGTCATGTCGATATATCCAGCTTTTAGCGCGCCGCTGCATCGCCAGAGGCTTCATAAAGCTTCTAAGGCGGTCCCAATCAATGCCATCACAGTTATCGCCATCCTCGTCATCGTCTCCATCATCTCCAGCGTCAGCTGTAGCTGCTGTTCCGGCAACACTGCCTTCAACAGGTGCAGCGATTTCTGATTCTGGCTGGGACTCCAACAACTGCGATTCAAACGTTTGTACGAGCTCGGTGGCCTGTCTCGCAGCAGCTAAGGCTTGACGTGGCGACGATTGACGTTGAGATGATAGCGGAGATGGGCGTATACGTTTTGCGCCAGCGTCAGCAGTAGCGATAGAGGTAGGAGCTCGCGAGCGTTTGGCCATTACAGGTAACCTGAAACACCAAGGATAGCGTTTGTATAGGTAGCAACAGTAGCAATAAGAGCTTCGAAAAGTACTGCGTAGTACTACAGTAGTAGTGTAGGGAGAGATTCTACTGTGCGGCACAGTAGAAACGCGTAGGCAGATCTAAACCTAATTGGGACGACGCGTAATTGCGCGTGTTTTTATCTACCTACCTTTACCTCAACACCACAATATTTAATATTGTATATATATATATATATTAATCAATCCAGCTTGCTGCTAACTATAACCTCTCTATCTAGATCTCCTCAATCAGCGTGATTTCGACGTACTTAGTAAAGAATATCAAGATCACGCTGATTGTATAGAAATAGGTAAAGAGGTTGTGGATTCTTTTTGTTGCAATTTGCAGGCTGATAGGTCAATTCACAATAGAAGCAATAAGTTGCTATAAGTTAATCTTACTACTTGTTTATATATTTTTGCTACTGCGTGGTTGCACTGTTGTAACAACCTCAACACCAAAAACGCCACCTGTGATAGGCCTACCAGCAACCTGAAAAGCCTCACAAAAGCTGCCTACTTTGCAAGCCTAACAAGCAAGCTAAGCAAGCCTCACTGTACGGCTTGGATTGCTTGCAATTTTGTAACTTTTAAAAAGACTAGGCTTGGCTTGATTGGCTTGAGATAAGTCAAGCAAGTCAAGCAAGCCAGCAATCCGGCTTGCTTGTTGCGGACTGTGCAGCTTCGGCAAGGCTGAGAAGTGAAATCAAGCTTGGCTTGAAGGCAAAGGACATCGCTTCCTTCGAAACTTTTATACAACAGGACATTGAGCTTCTCTGTGCAAGCTTCACGATGAATTCAAACACCATCTTGTAAGTCATTGCGCCAGTCTTTGCAAATCTCAACGACTGAGTAAGAGCTACTAGATTGAGTCTTCCGGTACTTCTACGAGACCAGCAGCTGGTCGTGAGGGAAAATGCCAATCAGGCTACGGACCGTAACTCAAATTCGTGTTCGATTATTGCCACTACGGCTTGTGAGACCGTAAACTCAGACAAGTTATGCTTAGACGGTACTCACAGCAGACAGTAGTGGTACAACCTTCTCTCGAGAAGATTAGTATACACCGACGAAAACGTTTACGATACTATCATCACGGACCGAAGGGCATGGCAAATGATGCCAGAAGCAGCCAAAAGCAGATTGTGCTCGAAACGGATGAGCTCTCTCTGATATGCAAAATCATAGGTTTTGGAATAATCTTGTCTCGACCACGATTCCATGGCGGATTTTATCCAACAATCAACACATATCCAGTGGTTTCCAAGATCAGTGGGAAGCTCCTGGACACAATTTGGGCAGACAGTGTCGAAAATCTTCAGAAGATGTTCCCGTCAGGCACTGCTCACCCGTTCCTGGGGGATGGCGACGGCCGGACTTTACTCCACATGAGTCCCATTCATAAGCACTTCCTGAATATTTTTAGCTCCCTACACAGTTTGCTACTCTCTATAGGAGAACGGATACGTGTCTGTTATTCCTCAATCTCGGCGTGAAGCCAGAACTCACAGTTCAGGGCCACAATTCAATAAGTCAAGTCACGAATTATTTTCCTAGTGAGCGCTCCGACACAAACGCGATCAACCTATATCGATGCTTCCTCAACGCTGACGAAGACATCGACGACTTGATATACAGCGAATCAGATTGTGTGCGGTTTCATTGCTTGAGAGCAAACGAGGTTGAATGGCTTTGGGCAAAGAACACCGAGCTTTGTGTGAGCAATAGTGTTCGCCGCAATCAGCGTGAGATCATACGGCGCTTTTGGGCTGGCTTTGAGATCCTGTGCAGGCTGTCTTATTTCAGACATCCATCACAACAACCTCGTCTACCCAAGCTTTCAATGAATAGCAGTATCCTCGAAGACTTAAGATCTGGTCAATTTCCCATAATCTCAATGCTCTTCTCCAGTTGTTATGATACCGTCTCCGGCTATACGGTAGGGGCTTCGTTCCTCGACTGGCTTCTCGAAATGAACTTGGATCCGTCGATATGCGTGGCAAATGAACTATCAAATGTCGGTGATGACCATCGCCTTCAATACCGAAAAACTGTGTTCGAGCGCAATTGTGAGCAAAGGTGGTTCCTTGGCTTCGAGTGGGCTGTTGATCCAGGAGCACCGGCGTACAATTTGCTTTCGGAATACAGCGCTCTGGTAATTGAAATAAGATCTTTCGATGACTGGCCTTTTGACGGCTGGAAATATGCGGATGACCGAGCGAAATGTGAGTCGCACTTCAGTCGCCGTATGGCTACTAAAGCTCTGGAAGAACGCGTTCGACGCGGCCAAAAAACGACCTCGAAGTAGAATACCGGGAGCATGGAGTTCGTAAGAGTATTTAGACAGGATCCGGCCTCACTAACGGCGCGCTGGAGTTGTTCCCCAAGGTGCGGCTCGTTGCCGGCAGGTGCGGCCGACCGCGGGATTTAGCAAGTCACACGCCATCACAACTTCCATCTTCAATCGTCCTTCACACTACGCATCATGTCTCGCAATCACGACATAATTATTCCGGTGCTAATACAGCACGAATGCACGATGGCAAAACGTGGGTGTTATCAGGACCCACGCCTCTACGCGGCTACACATGAAGACCCCTGCGCAACGGTCTCTAGCGACCTCTTCTTTCGTTCAAGCTTTGCTCCACTTGCCCGTACGGGTACCACATGCGCATTCATCTCCGATACCTAGGAATACTCGTCTTTTCATGATGCAATTGCGTGCTCGTAAATACTCAAGACATAAGAGCACGTTCAAAGAATACAAAGGCGTACTCGCAGGTCGTCAAGTTCCCGTTACCTCGACAAGATGCAAATCACATCTCTCTTTGCTGCGCTCGCTATCACCAAAGCAGCATTTGGCGCCAAAGGACCATTCTTACAACAAATCAGCTCCAGCCAATGGATCTTTGGGAACGATCTATGGAACCTGACTCAAGGCCCAACTTACGCGAATAATCTTCAATACCAAGGATCAGACGCCGTAGGTACAGCGCAAGGGCACTACGCGGGCTATGGTAGGCCTCTTCCTTGACTTACTTCACCGGGAAACACTGACATGTTCTCCAGATGGCGAGTCGAACCTCATCTTCACATCCGCTGCCATTGTGTCCAATACATCATCCTACACCGACATCTCATTCTCCTCTAGCCTAGGCGACCTGCATTGGGTGGTTTACCCCGACCTCGCAGGTGCATACCAATACTTCGTCAACAAAGCTCTGCCCGAAATTTCCATTTTCCGCACTCTATGGCGCCTTGACCCTGAGCGCTTCACGCACGGCTACAACACCAACAAGAACGAGAAACTGCCCGACTTCTCGTTGTACGCCAACGCAGTCGAGGTCCAGGATGAGACGTTCTTGTTTCCTGATGGGAGCTATGTGACGAAGTATGATTTTGCGAATTTTGTGCGCGAGAGGGATTTTGTGGGCATTTATGGGAGTGGGACGGGGAGTTGGTATATTCATCCGACGAATGAGTATCAGCCTGGGAATCATCTGAGTCAAACTTTGACAGTGAGTCTAGCGCTGAAGCTTTTGGAGGCTTTGAAAACAGCAAGTAATGACAGAAGGTTCACCGCGAGTCTGCCACAGGCGATGCAGTGCAGCTCAACGTCGTTCAAGATACGTCGCATTTCCGCGTTGGAGTCAAAACGGTCCAGCCCGTAGGCAAGATTTGGGGTCCATGGCTTTGGTACCTGGTAAGCCCTCTTCATTTCCGCACCGCGCGCAGCTTGTTGACCATGTACAGAACAATGGATCACTCTATGACGCACATCAACGCGCTGCCCACGAGCGCACCACCTACCCCTACGCCTTCCTCAACAACTCCGCTTACCACTCCCGCGGCTCCATCAAAGGCAAACTGACTCTTTCTGACGGACGTCCTGCGGCCGGTGCCGCAATTTTCCTGGGTGACACTGACACTTCTACGCGCCCACTCGTCCAAGGATCAGGATACTACTACACCACCTTCGCCGATGCCATCGGCTCATTCTCCATCTCGAAATTACGTTCTGGATCTTATGGTCTCATTGCTGCTTCGAACGGCGGCGCGATCGGTGATGTATACACAAACCTCACACTCTCTCCGATCACCATCGCTGCAGATAAGACAACGGATTTGGGCAGCCTGACATGGTCCATTCCCACAAAGCGTCGCAAGATCTTCCAAATCGGCGCCTTCGACAAGAAGGCCACAGGCTTAACCAACTCGGGACCACACGTACACGGCCTAACGGAAAAGAGCCCGGCGAACCTGACATTCACCGTCGGCACAAGTACAGATGCAGATTGGTACTACGCCAGCTCCAAGTTCGGAAGTTGGGACGTCGTCTTTAACACCTCTCTTCCCCGTGCGAATGACACGGCACTGCTATCCGTCAGTCTCGCGGGTTACAGCCAGAGCACTGCGTTGACCATTTATTTGAACGGGAATAAGACGATTGGAACGATAAGCAAGGATACACTGGCGAGCGATCCGGCACTCTATCGTAGTGGCACGATCAGTGGAGAGTGGCGATTCTTGCAATACGAAATTCCCACCGAGAGTTTGAGGGAGGGAAGGAATGTGTTGAGTTTCAAGACGGAGAGATATACGCTCTGGAGGGGGGTTTTGTGGGATAGTGTCATCCTGGAGTGGGTGCTGTGAATTGGGACGGGGTTTTGCGGATGTGGAGATGGCTCAAGAAAAGGACGATGGGAAAGGAATATTTGTTTCGCGAACGATTGCTCCTGCCAGTGGAGGGAGCACCAGAGTATGTGAAGAGGCTTTCAAACTCTCCGTCATTATCCCTCGTTACTGTTTTAAGTCTGGCTGATGTGAGGCTAAGAAAATGCTCCCTCCTGTCAACTGAGGGAAAAGCGTTGGTGTCCATTCGCCCAAGTATGCCAGCTCGTCCTATAAAGCCACAAAGTGTCTCATGCTGCATCTACAATCTTAGTCTTAGTTGATTCTCACTTTTTGTAGCCCTTTTCGAGGTTCCGCGAACAAGGTATGTATCCCTGCAGAAGATTCGTACATGACCACAGCGCTGGGATATTCTCCCCGTCTTCGCCCACAGCACAAACGTCATGTTTCAAACTTTGACTACGCAGCTTCAGCTTGCGGCGAATGAGGCACTGAGCAGCTTCGTCGCCGCGATGTGCAAAGCTTCTCTTGACGATCATTGGGGTTGCGAGTGCATGACGGCCTCTGATTCTCGGTCGATCGCGCGCCTCGGCCTGTCGGCTCACCGATGATGTTTTCGCCGCCCTGCTGTGTTTGGGCGTTGGGTGTTACTTGTGGAACATCTCCTTTATATTAATGGGGTCATAATGTAACGGTCCACTTCATCTACGGGTTCCCGGGCTGTTCGGATGCCGTTGGTGAGGGGAAGATGACCTTGCGGAGGAAGCAGTGTAAGGATAATCACCTGCCCAGGTGTGGCTCCTACCTCTTGTAGACAGCATCAATTCCGCCAACCTAAGAAGACTTCTTTTGACCAAGTCGTTATTCACCTACCGTCGACATGCCGTCAAAAGTCGAAACAACAGCTCCAAGCGATGTTCCGAAGCGCCGTGGGGTGTACCTCCTCACGCAACCACGGTCCGCGTCCAATATGTTCCAGACGATGCTGGCGAAACAGCCAGGCTACCAGGTTTCAGGCTACAAGCTTTTCGAAGCTGGATTTGCGACATTAGCACAACTGCAAAGAGGTCGCCTGAGTGAATGGCCTAAGAGCGATCGCAATCGCTTGTATGACGTGTTCCGGGCAGGCTGGGAGAAACTCCAGGATGAGGTTGCAAATGCAAGTCAGAATGTACGTGCTCAAATGAAGCTCAACCGTTGGAATTGGAGAGAGATGGGAGGAGGTGAAGTTCGCTGTGGGTCGCGGATTGTGGAAGGAGTTATACGGCGCCACAACCGCTCTTGCGCAATTGAACCATGGCATTGCGTGCTTATACCAATCATGTACACCAATGGCTAACAACTTTGCCTTGCAGGGAAAACAAGCCCTTATCAAGGAACACACTATGTTCCTATCCGGTCCAGACAAATTGTTCGCTACACTGTATGAGGACGACGAAGTTGACCCTCTGGTCCTGCAGCAACGCGATGAGCCGTTGTCAACTCACACCAACCCGACAAGCCTGCCTGATCGCTTCCTGCGTTCCATGCAACCGATCTTCCAGATCCGCCATCCAGCCCTGATGTTCCCATCCATGGTTCGTGCGCAGAGCAACGCACCCTTGGAGAATACCACAACTCGCAACCCTAGAGTATTCTGCTGCTTCACCTTGCGGCCCACGCGAGAGTTGTATAACTGGTACCTCGAGCATGCAAGCGCGCTAACACCCAGACTTATCGATGCAGACGACATCATGAACGATCCTGCCGCTGTTAGGCAGCTCTGCATCGAAACTGGTCTTGATCCTGATGCTGTGCAGTATGAATGGGAAGAGAAACATGAGGAGAATCCTCTCAAGGCGAGTTTTTTATCTACGATTAATAAATCTACTGGTATCGTGAAGGGTCTGGATGCGAGGAATCTGGATATTGAGAAGGAGAAGAGGAAGTGGATAGTGGATTTTGGGGATGATGCAGCTGAGGATCTGGAGAAGGCGGTGCGTGAGGCGATGCCGGATTATGAGTATTTGCTGAGTAGGAGGACGAGGTCGAAGCAGGCGAGTGCGTTGGCGTGAATAGAGCTCGTTGGCTCTTTGTAGGGTCTCGCAACAGTCATAAGTGCAGTAATGGTATCTCCATAAACATGATGATAATAACGAAAGCGAGGCTGCTGCTCTTCCCAGTGGTGCTAGCTGCATACAGGTTGGCGTCATGGTTGAGCTTCTCCGCGCTTAATGCCCCGCTCTCTTCCCGACACTGCTCGAACTGTCGCTCTCCGCTTCCCATTGATGTCGCTCAGTTGGAGCATTATGGAAACAGTCCTGCATCCAGTATCCGAGTACCTGAACCCTGCACGCCATCGGTATGCCGGAAGCACGGAGTGTCGGTAACATATGGACGGACTGACGACTAGTTACATGCAACACGGCGTTGCTCGAAGCTGCGAGGCCTACTTGTGACCTTATCATATCTTGATACATATCTGGATAGAAATCATACTGTTCCATAGCCTCGCAAAATCGCTGCACTGGACTTGACTAATATGCCTTCGATTGGCTCTGGACTCGGTACGACTGTCCTCGTAGCGTTTGGAGTCTTGGTGCGTACAGCGACAGGAATCAAACTTACATTGCCGAGTGTATTCAATCTATTGCCTACTTCTTCTTGGTCGCAATATATCGATTGTACTTCCATCCTCTTGCGAATTATCCTGGTCCATGATTGGCTCGAGTTACGCAAGTAAGTTGATCTCGTGACACTATTCAATCACTCGAAGTCATTTCTTGACGCGAATATCAGTTCCCAGCTGTATCTGCTCTTCTTCGTGGACGCCTTCCATTCTGGCAGAAAGCATGCCACGACAAGTATGGCTCGATTGTGCGAATAGCACCCAACGAACTCAGCTTCGATGAAGATTCAGCTTGGGAAGATATCGATGGGTCAAGGCCAGGTCACAAGACCTTTCATAAGGATTCCATACACGTCGGATCTGTCGCCGCAGTGAAAGGCGTGTCTACAATCACTATGGCCAACGACGTCGACCACGCTCGACAGCGCAGGACGCTCTCGCACGCATGCTCAACGAAAGCGCTTCTGGAACAGGAGTACATTGTTATGAAATACGTGAACACCTTTTCAGACAACATGAAAGAGTTCGCGAGAGACGATGGAATCGTTGATGCGGCAGACTGGTTCGCATACACGACTTTCGACGTGATTGGCGATATGGCCCTCGGCAAGCCCTTTGGGTGCCTGGAAAGCGATGACTTCCGCTTCTGGGTCCCGTTGATCAGTTAGTCGATCAAAACTGGTACCATCGAGCAACCGACGAGGCTTATTGCTACAACCGGAAGCCCATTCCAGAGATTCCTGCAATGGAGTATCCCGGGCAACATCGCACAAACGAGGCTGAAGCATCTCAATTACAGTCGCGAGATGTCGCGGTGGGTGAACAGTGCGCATGCAGGAAGAATTGAAGGATTGAACTGAGGTTGTATTGTGTGAAGCTACAAAACAGTACATATAGTTGGGGGCTGTAAACAGCGCTAGTGTAGAGAAGGCAGTCTCACCTCACCTTGGGTGAGGTGCCACTGCGCAGTGCGGCAGGAGAGACTCCAAACCGTGACACGAGAAGATCCTACAGAGAATGGAGCAAACAAATAACGAACATCGCGACTTCCTATACTACGTCGTGAAACAGCAAGACAAGGGTGATCTAAACAAGGACGAAGTCATTGTCAACGGTGCACTTTTCATCATTGCTGGCACGGGAACAACAGCTAGCTTGTTGACTGGCTTGTTCAACCTCCTTACGCGAGCGGAGAACAAGCACATCCTCGACAACCTTACCAAGGAGATTCGAGACAACTTCAAGTCTGATGCCTACCTTAACTTTCAAGCCCTTAACGCGCTTGCCTACCTCAGCGCAGTCATCGACGAAGGTCTTCGTAAGTTCCCGTCAGCGCCTATTGGCTTTACGCGTAGTGTGCTTGCTGGCAGCGACGCAGTCTGCAACGAGTACCTGCCCGGCGGCACGACTGTCAGCGTGTGTATTTAGGCAGCTACGCATTCTGCTCAAAACTTTCGCGGCCCCTACGTCTTCCGGCCTGAGCGATGGCTCGATCGCAATGGCGCGAGTACCAACCGCGATGGCGACAAGGTGACAGCGAGTAATGCATTCAGTCTTAGACCGCGCGGATGCATTGGCAAGCATTTGAGCTATCATGGAGATGAGATTGATTATCGGAAAATTACTGTGGTGGAACGATGTTGAAGGTGTAGAGGGTAACGATGTTTGGGATCCAAGGGACGACTATGCGCGGATGAAGGTGTATACAAATTGGATCAAGCCAAGGCTGAAGGTCAGGCTGAGTCCGAGGAACGATATATAACATCCTACTCGTGATCAATGGCGGCTTTTACATCTTCCTTGGGATAGTAACATGTCTTCTTTCGTTGGAATTGGTACCGCAACTCCAGGGATTTGCGGGGTACTTCTTGCCGTGATGCTCGGTTACACATACCCGAACAGCCTCACCACCAAACCACCCAAAAGCATCATCTTTTTGTTCTAATTTTGCAGTCGAATACTCCTCCTTGACTTTCTGCAGTTGAACCGACTATTCGAGCCCAGCAATGACAGACTCCATCCAGGGCTCTGGCCTCCTCTACGTCCGCTCCCGCATCGCCCAATCCGCAAAAGACCTCCTCGACGAAATCACATTTCTAAAATGGTACGACGACGAACACATCACAGAAGTCGTGTCTACATCAGGCATACAATCCGGCTTTCGGTACATCGACATCAACAAAACATCTCCATGCGGCGACGCTGCGAATTCCAAGCCTTTCCTAGCATTCTATCCAATGAAAGATCTAAGATTTACGCTAGGCGAAGAGTTCAGGAAGATTGGGTTCAAGAGCGAGAATTTACCTGGAAGTGGGATTGTGTATGATTTGGCGGATATGGATGTTAGTTATCTGCGGTTTCGCGCGTTTACGAGTTCGCATATCCCAAGGACCGGTAAGTTGTGAAAAGCTAACATCTGACGAAGGCACTGATTGTCACCAGGTCGGGCTAAATTCATCTTGGCGTGTGGTCTTCGTCCAGACGCTTCGATTGCTTCGACTAAAGCTCATGAAGTGTTGATTGAACAGACTTCATTGATTTCGCGGAATCCTGGCTATGTACGGACCCTGACGTTCAGCTTGCAATATGCGCGGACGAGTGCGCAGTCGAGGGCGTTGAAGGGTTTGCCGACGACGGATGAGCCGGCTCCTGAGCCGAGCACTTTGTTGGCAATACACGAACTCGATGGAAAGCCCGAAGAAGATGTTGTGCAGAGAGTGAAGGAAATATCTGCCAGTGCCGAAAAGGAGGTAGGAGCGTTAGAGGCTGAGGTGTTCGTGTGGGGTTTGGAAAGGATGCATGGGAAGGGAGAGTTCTTCGATCAGTCGCGAGGTTATTCATATCGAACAGAAATGGTTCCAATGACGGATATTGGAAGCTCTGTTTGCCAAGTTGTTGGTGGTAAGGGGTATTGAGTGCGTACGGTCCGAGGAAGTTCCCGCCTGCCCCGCGCCACTTCCGCCTCCGTTTCTTCGATCGACCATTCACCCATCACACACTCTTCACGGTGACAACCTACTAAATGCAATTGCGAATTCGCAAGCAACCTTGCTATCAATACAGTGATAGTTGACGTAACATCGCCATGCAGTCTGCGCTTCTAATCGCAGGGTTCTCAATCAGCCTTCCTCAACGGCTCAAGTTTACTGCGGAGCCTTTCTGGGCATTCATCTTGGCAACATCCGTCCCGGCAGTGCAAGGCTATGAGCCATGATTCCTCCTATTAGCGACGTTTTCGACGAGCTGACGTCGGCTCGGGCCCTGTCAAGTCGAGCGAAGAATGAGATGAGTCTCGTCGTGTGGGCTTGACAGGACGATCAATAGTGGGTGCGTTTGTTTAGGACAGCCGCTCAGCTCGATTCTGATGCAACGTGCTATTGGACCGATCGACTTCTCAATTTTCTCCCAGCGATCATGGCAAGGTATACATCTTTGCTCGCGTGCGGGTTTGGCTCTCACGGACTGCCTCATGAGTGGGAGCGTCATAGCACGACAGAACAACGATACGTCGTACGTTGATGCGATCTCGGACTACGTCGATTCAATGTACGATAACTTGCGGAACATCAGTCAAAACATCCATGAAAACCCTGAATTGGGTTTCAAGGAGATCAAGGCGCACGACCTTCTCACTTCTTCCATGGAAGCGCAGGATGGGTGGAATGTAACAAGATCCTTGTACAATATCAATACCAGCTTCTCTGCTATCTTTAAGGGAGCAGGAGACGGACCTATTGTTAGCTTCATCTCCGAATACGGTATGTCAATGTTCATCAGGTCAGGTCCATCTTGCTGATACCATTAGATGCGTTACCAAACCTGGGACATGCCTGTAGACATAATCTCATCGCCACTGTGGGGCTCACTGGGGCGCTTGCTGCCGCGAAGATCATGAAGGAGCAAGGCCTTCCGGGCAAAGTCGTTCTTTTCGGAACACCCGCCAAAGAGAGTCTTGCTGGAAAGGTAGACATGCTGGAGGCTGGCGTCTTTGATGATTACAACATTAACATCAGTCAGATTACGCACCCTTCAAATGGCGCAGATACCCCCTATATGAGAAAGTTCTCGAAGAGTCGTCTGGACCTCGAGTACTACGGCAAGACAGCTCACGCTTCAGCGGCGCTATACCAATCAGCAAGAAGTTTCCATGGGTCCAACCGCAATTCCAGATATACAACGAGAATGGAGGTGTGCCGACTGGCGGGCCACATACGGTGGCTTTTGAGTTCGCGGCGAAGAGTAAGTTGCGTTTCGAAAAGGCATTGATGACGGCAAAGGGGTCGGCTGGTATCGCAGTGGATGTGTTGACTGTGGAGTGCATGCTGGATGCCATTAAGAAAGAGCTTGAACAGAACAATGAAGAAAACAGAAGGAGGGTGTAAAGAGGAAAATAAGGATGGCGAGGCCTACGATTGATGATATACACTTCCATTGAGGCAATGCGAGGTCGGAATGAAAGCAAGCAAGCCGGTGCTTCGTCCAGCCATGCAATCGTCATTCAACATACCCCTTCAAGAGGAGGTCAATGCGTACGATGTACAAGTCGCAAGAGACAAGCTTCAGAGTTGAATGGGTATCATATTGTTTTTCTTCTTGACTCTCTACTCTCTATTCGCCATCAGCGCCTCAAACCCGCAACTCAGCACCTCCACCACCGTGCCCCATGGGTCCCTCAGATATGCGGCATGCCTCATAACCCCATCCAAATCCTTTCCCAACTCCACCATCTGCCCGATCTGGCTTCCACCATTCTCTCTCACGCAGGCAATCGCGTCCTCAACGTCCGGCGTCGTGACAGCGATATGAAACACGCCCGCACGTGTATACTCAAATGTCCCACTCGCCACGCCTCTCTGCGCCGGCTCCACAAACTCAAAAACCTCAAAGCCCACCCCATTCCCCGTACCCAAAAGCGCAATGCGCACTTTCCTCAACGAGTCCCCGTAGATGCGAAATAGCGGTGCGTCAGGTTTCGCCGCCCGGTCCGTCACGCGGTTGCTTCTGATCTTCTTGGAGCCGAAGCAGGTGCCGTAGAAGGCGACGGCCGCGTCGAGGTCGGGAACGGATATGGCGATGTGGTTGATGACGTGGTTGTGTAGCGTGGGCTGAGAGGTGAGGTTAAGCTTGTTCTGCGTGCGGCGGCTGAGGCGAGGGATGTGGATGATGCGGTGGTATTGAGGTGGGATGTTTTGAGGAAGACGCGCGCGGGTGGGAATTGACTGACTGGAGGCATTTTGAAGATTTGGTGGATTCTAACTAAGTGTTTGAGAAGTTTGTTTGTGTGCAGCGGTAAGATTTTGCTGGGTGTATGTCTTCAATGCCTCGTGTGTCAATGTCAATTGTCTGTTGTCACTGAGGTTCGATGGCGGGATGGGCCGCTCACTTTATAATCGACCTAGAACATGAGGAGTCACAAGTGTGGAGTCACCACATGCGACACGCGCCCACAAGTTTTGAGGGATTTGCCGTTTCGGGAATCTCAGGCTATGATCCCGTGAGATCAGGGCATCGAGAGGTATCTCGCATGTGCAAATCGTCGAATGTTCCAATGTTCCGCTGTCGCTCGTGCGGATCTGAACCGAATCGCCGGATAATTATCGTGGGTGATTCGACCGTGATTGACGACTGCCCCTCTAAGCTTCCCATTTACCCCGGATTGTGTTTTCCGTGGATGCGAAGGGAGCGGATGTCCATTTGCGAAATCCTATACTCCATTGACCGTGCGCACGATCTACTCACCTTGCCATACAGCCAAGGCATACAGATGTGTGATCGTGGTGGACTTGTGGAGTCAGTGTTTGAATGCGGGCGGCTGCTCTTCGGCGCATTCAGTGCGGGGTGCAGCGTCAGGGGCGAACCCCGAATCTAGCAAAGATAGCCGCTACAAAGACGAACAATCCCATCGCACCGTATTTTGTATCATTCATATTGCTGCTGCAGACTGATCGACGGAACACGAAGCAGGTACGAGACGCCTCGTGGGTATGACGATGGGTGTGACGACGCGCGACAACGGGCAGGCCGTGGCATGACGACCTACGCGCCCAATTCTTTTCTTACAGTGCGATTCACCACTCGCTAAGCAGTAGAAGTCCAAGATCACGCATTACCTCTGAATGTGCTTGTTGTTTCGACCAAGCAGCTTGGTATTGGAGTTTCGACACATGCGGGCCGCGCCCGTTGAGCCGCATAGACTTGGCTGGTACAGAAAGAGCGTCGAAGGAGTGGAGACGCTTTCCTGAACTCATCCCATATGATATGCTGGATTTGCGTCGCTTTGAGGCTAGCTGACCTTTCGCAGAATCGCGAGACTTCAATGCTTTGATGGTTTTGGATGGCCTACACAGTGAGTCTTCGAGTCCAAGCCGCGCCTAGCACGACGTTTGTCACCGCTGTCGAGATCCTCAGATCGTCCGAAATAATTGGGAGTCTCAGACATCGATGCAATCGCGCAGATGGGTTTCCGGCGGTCAACTTGTCCAAATTGCTCCTCTCGAGGTCGTGCACGGGGTATACTACAATCTCGAATCTTGTCGTGGGAAACTGAAGTGTCCTGCCTAGCTATTGAGGACCAAGTGCGCCTAGATTTCAAGTGCTACACTCCACTAGGGGCAATTACCGTGAATACCAAAGTAGCGTCTTCTACACTGGTCGTCGACCAGAATGAATATTATCACGGGGATCTGATCATACTCGACCGCCAAAACTCTTTCAAGGCTCGGTTCTTCCTCGACCTGCCTCGATCAACTCTCCTTCCTCAGTCTATCGCATCCAGTGCGACAAGACCAATGAAAGAAAGCAAAAACTACGCCAGTGATAGCCCGTTAGGCGCGATCAGACTCAAACCAATCCCGTCAATGTGCAATGCAGCTGATCTGTGCCGGTCGTTGCGACTTCTAGAGCTCGCGAACCCTGATCTAGGTAAGTATGGAGCAAAAGGGGACGGCGAGCGAGTTCCGTCTTAAATAGGCGCTGGAGTGGATCAGGCAGAAGGATACACGTGAGTTCACGTGACGCTACTTGCCTTAAAAACCTTGCTGACGACCTTCTGAGAACTTCGATTGGAGGAACGAGGGTATCGTCGGTAGGCAACAAGAATTGTGCGAATGCACGTGACTCGTCCCTGTTTGAGAATCATTCGTGCTGCACCGGACTCGGATGCGATACATACTCGATCGCGGAACTGGCCGAGGCAGAGGAACTACATTGAATACTGCTGCCGAGGAAATCATGGAAGTCTCAATATTTCATCACGCTCTTGCACTAACGCGCTGGCTATAACAAGTCGACGAGGAAAAGCGGCGGCAACATGATACTTGGGGTCATACCTCAAGTCATCATTAGTGGAAATGTATAGAACTCGGTTCCAGCTGCGGAATTATGTGGGAAAGTGATCAATTCTCCTCGGTAGTCTAGTGCAAATCGAGCCACGAGCAGCCCTTAGAGTGGAAGAGGTGCGGGAAGCCCGGACGTTAGCGCGGATCCTGCGACCATCACCGATATACTGTCCTTAGCCCTATTCGGATACTCTCTATTCTCACGGTATATTCGATTACTCATTCTCAACTGCGCGACGACCAATTTCCGTATCAACTCTCGACCTGCAGCAAGAATGGCACACTTCACTGACCTGCCCACTGAATTGGTCAGACAAGTTTTCGACTATCGTTGATTCGGAAGAACGCCAAAATCAACTTTAACAACATATGTCTCGTTTCTCGGCGGCTCGACGGTACTACTCGTGCATATTTGTAATGATCGCCAGAACTCCATTGGCTCGGATCGGATACGCCGACATTTGGGCCTTTACAATTCAACTTGTCCGCATGCTTCTCTGAAACCATAGTCCCGAGGAAGAGGAAGGTGGGGGTGTTTGTTTTTCTCATGAGTGGAGCTGCGTGAGCCCGACACTCACTGATATATGAGAAGAAACTAGTGATCTGGAAGAGGCTGTTTACTAGCAGTGCTGAATCTGGTATACTGTAAGCCAAGACCACAAGTGATGGAGAAGGACATGTTCCATGCAAGGGTGGCGATAAACACGGTCGTGTAAGTGGACTCGTTCTAGTTGTACATGGGCATTTAATACTAACAACAGAAAAGATTCTAGATAATGCAGTGGGTGTCGTAATACCTTGTATGGCACCTTGCGCGACGGTAATCGCACATTGCTTCAAAGTGTTGGGGCTAAAACAATATTCGTCCAATCCGAGTTCGGTCAGATGAATAGACTGCGAAGAGTCTTGACATCAAGAGATTCTACCAGAATGGCGGGAGCAAACACGGCATCGACTTAGAAACACACAACGAAGACTTGAGATGTCATCTCACACTATCCACTGGTGCCGATTCACGGCTCTATCCTCGCCAAACAGCTTCCAGCACGCACATGAAGCTCAGCGGATCTGCCTTAACCTCACTAACATCGAACCTCTCATCCGCCTCCTTGAATATCTCCTTCCATGCGTCAACGGGGCGCTCCTTGGCATTGAATAGCGCCATCATCCTCAGGTCCGTGGCGGTGCCGTACCCTTGTATACTCCTTGGCAAGTCGACTTCGCTTGGTCCCTGCTTACCGACATAATCGATGAAGACAACGCGCGCACCGGGCTTCAGAGCTGGGACAATGGCGCGTAAGAAAGCGACTGACTCTTCATGCGGCCAGTCGTGCAAGATCCACCTTAGCATGTAGATGTCTGCTTGCACGGGTTGAGGGTGGAAGAGATTGTGTGTTTTGAAGGAGACGCGATCGCGTAGGTCTTGCGGGAACTCCTTCTCGAAGACTGGTGTGACCTCGGGTAGATCTTGGACGACGATCTTGAGGTTGGGAAACTTGCGCGCGAGGACGGCGTCATCGTGACCGGCTGAGCCACCAAGCTATTGCAACATGTAAGTATGCTACATATCATAGGGGGAGGTGCAGCTTACATCGACTACAGTTACGTATCCAGCGCCAGCCCAATCGACAGCATTATGTACTATCTCTTCCGTACCGAACATATCCTTAATGTACGCCATGAAGTTGACAAAGTTCCTTTGGCGCCAACCCTTGCTCTTGTTTTCGTAGCCAGGCTCACCTTTGGCGACGCCATCATTCTCGATGAAGTCCCGGCTGTTTGTATAGTCACCCCATACACCACCAGAATGGCACAACTTGAAAGCCGTCTTTTTCATGTTCTTGGTGATCTCTGGCTTGCCCTGCGAATAGGGTCGGAGCGCTTCAGGTAGTATGAACATTGGTGGGCCTGTCTCATCCAGCACCACTTGCACGAGTGAGACGAGTCCCGAATTTTTTGCGAGTGCTGTAGATCGTGATGTGTGCCGGACCAATGTTGCACTTGGCGAGGGTTTGGTGAAGAAGCGCATCATCACTGCATGCTCTAGAACTCTCGTTACAACTTCCACGGGTAGCTGCACCTTCTCGGCAATCTGTTCGAAGCTCGCCTCTCCATCATCTGGTACTGCAATCCAGAAGTCGAACTGGTTGAGAATGTTTTAAGCACGAAGCATCTGGGATGGCCATGTGTATGTAGTTGAACACGCTTTCGCTTGGTCCTTGGCTGAGTATCCACATGTCCTTGAGAGCATCTTCGAGGAGCTGACGGGTCATGAAAAGGTCTCCTGGAAGACTACTGTATTTGATTGGGCTATCTGCTTCAAGTGTGACTGGTGGAATATTGTTGGCCTCGAGCTCCTTGGTCATTTTGGCAGCCAATTCTTTAATCTGGTCGGCCAGGCTGTTCAAAGTGGCGAGTTCTCGCTCCTACTGTTGTATAGGACCCATGATGAGTGCAGTTTTGGTAAGTGATGCTTGCAGTGAAGTTTGTGGCCTTGGGAAGCATGCCTCCGTGAACCGCGAGCCGTTGCGCACATATACCGTACCATCGTGTCATGCCTGGCTCTGCCGTCATCGGCGCCATTTCGTGAGCTTGTAGCACCAAGGAATTACTCCTACATCTGTCCGGCGCGGGTATACACGTGAAGTGCCTGGACTGTCCGTGGGCTGGTGTGATTGGCTGTACTGCTGCTCGAGTCGAGTAAGTTCGGACGAAGCGAGCTCGTGTATGTAGAGTGAGAAAATGATCTTATCAATCTGATAAGACTTTTCACGCCTTAGCCTGGGCGCCGAGACCCAGTTGCCGCTTTAAGCAGTGGGTCCTATGATGTGTGGGTTGCGAATTGGAGTGCCCAGTACGCGCCTTGCACCGGACGTTGGTTGCGTGATGTCATTGAACAAACATCCGGTAGTCTCTAGTTCCGCAAGTGCACGAGGTGTACTCGACTTGAGCGAGCACTCCACCTAACTTGAAACCAGTCCGTTATGCCTACCGTAGAACGATCTAGCTAGGAGGATTGGTAGAAGCTCCTTTGGGCGCCTGCGTGCTTCTAAAGCAAAGCACTCAACAGTTTCACCAGAGCGCAACAGCGAGTCAAAGATACTGCATCGTACTAGCTACCTCACAAAACCTTCTCGTAAGACTCAAGACTTTTCACAAAGTTTTTCTACTATGCCCGGCATATCAAACTCTACTGAAACCGCCATGAATGAGCTGCTCCCACATACTTCAGCCACATGACGACTTCTCACCACCTCAACATCAGAACATCGAACCCCTCCTACTCGCCCCACTGTCAAACTCCTGCCACTCCCACGTCTTGTCCGGTCGCTCCAGGAGCAACAGCATCGACTTAGGCTCATCGAAGCATTCGCAGCCCTCATACATGCCATTTTCAAGCTAATCAGCGTCAGTATCTGTGTATTGTCTGATATGGGAGCTTGAGACGAAGCTGCTTTCCGCCACGAAAGGTCCAACTTACACCAACACAAGCCCCATTCGGATCCTGATCGCTTATGTACGGCACTAAATCCTTGCCACCACCGCAATCCTCGCAATAGAAAGTGCCGATATCCGGGGGACAGGTGTATTCTGGCTTCGTGACCACTGCAGAAGTGGTAGCGGGCGAAGGTGACGTTGTGGCAAGACGCGGCGATTGTTGTTCAGATTGTGCTGACAATCCTGACATGCCAACTATGCCAGTAGCATAGTAGGTGTCAAACGGTATTGAGTACTCTTGTGCGAGAGACATGTGCGAGCTAGGCGTATACATGGCTGTGTTGAAATGCAATCGAACGTGCGAGCATGAAGTGGGAATGAGCAGGACCGGGAATGTAATCATAAAGAGAAAGATTTGTAGTGTGAGCATAGCTGTCAGATGTTTAGCACCTGAAGTTGGATAAGATGGTAGGACGAGTTTGCCTTGCACCGAAGTCTAGGTAGTCGAGATAAAAAGGTAGAGAACAGCTGTGCCGCAACGCCGCGTCCTGATGACTCCCACTTCGACTGACTCCAACACTGGCGCAGTCAAAGCGAAAGCACAGCATAAATGCCTTGGTGTGCCATTTTCTGGCACCTGACGATCACTCAGAAATCATAGCATATGCCAGGTGACCAGACGATAACTTGGTATATTTACGCTTTTCTTTTGGTCTGGTTTCAAGCCGGTATCTGCAAAGGCCATCCTCGCAGAACTATTGCGACGATATGCCACCGTAACCATTCGAGCGTCCGTAGGATGGTGTTCGAATGTTATCAAGCAAGATCATTCTAGCGTCTTGTAGCCAACCACTCATTCGTCTCATTCCATAGCTTCTTGCTCGCCTCAGGAACCGCACTACCACCACTTTTGACGCCGTCATAGATAGCATCCCACAGCTCGAAAGCCGTCTTCAGATCACCAGCAAAGTCGACTGATTGCGGAAAGTACCGTGTCGATGCTGTTTCAAGAACGCGGGCCTTGGTCTGTGGAGAGGTTGGGTCCGCATCGTTGCTCAATAGCTCGTCGAGATATGACTTGACGGCAATGCTGAGAGCACAATTGTTGGGTAGCAGGAAAGGTAGTCTGACAATATGTAAGCTGGGACAGGTCTTGGTTAATAATGTACACTTACTTCATCGCAACCACTGACAGATCGACCGCCAGTCGGCTGCAGCATCCGTACAAGAACATGTGCGTAGCAGCAACTTCGACCAGATCACGAAGTGTCTGTCGAACGATGTTGATGATGGAGTTGTATCCCAGTAGATGCTGGCTCAACGGACCCGTGAAGCCAATGGGACGATGGCGCAGCTCACCAAGACCAGCAACGCGGGACACCAGCATATTAAACTGTTGGTCCTTCGCTACAGATTTGTCAGCTATGCTTTGTCACGACAAAGACTTCATACTCACGGCTACCGCGCATCGGTGCGCCGTTGTATGTAGGGAACATGGTGACGTCTGCGTTTAGAGTGCCTAGGCGGAGCAGCTCAACAGCAACCACAGTAGCCTCCTCGAGGTCTGACCGGCCCTTCAGACCAGCGATGGCAGAGGCAAGAACTTTTCCCCAAGCGGTGAGGTTATGCTTTGTGTCGACATACTCCCGGAGAGCAAGGAAGCGCCATATGGAGTTATACAAGATCTCATTTGTGGCAGAGAGGGGACTGGAAAGGTCTTTCTTGGAGATTGTCTTTGCCGCAAAATCGGTATTTTGCAGTGACAAGATAGCAGATCCGAGAAGTCCTGATCCCTAGGTACCATTAGCACATTTTACCGTCGACTTCAGTTTCTACCTACCTTGTGTTGTGAGACAGCATCCGCAAAGGTAGCCTCCTTCACATTCCATGTGTCAACGATGGTCAACGACTCTGGAGTCCCCACCACTCGGATCTCCTGCGGCTCGGTGTTGGGGTCTGAGAACCAGCATCTCAGTTCCAGATTCTTATGCCGGTACCAGTTGTGCAGGCTACTTGATAGCAGATTGATCGCCGTCGTCCGTAGTGGGGTCAGCTTGGAGCTAACCAGGTTCCTATACTCTGGTGACTCTCCGCCATCCATGGGTGGGACATCAAATATGTGGCAGGTGGTGCGCCATTGCAGGACTCGCGCGCTGATCAGACCAGTCGACAAGTAATGGTAGACCTCGTCTGGCAGACGTGATTGCAGGTAGTTGACCGCATCATTAGGTAATCTATTCGTGTCTAGAGGCTCAATCTTGCCGTCTATTGTGTAGATGGGGTGGTTTCGGACAGCTGACCGCGCTTTCTGGTAGCGCTCAACATACTGCATCGACTTGAAGCGCGGGTCGTCGTGGTTGTTGACAACGACGGAATAGCCTGTCTTGCCGTTGCTCATGATCATCTTGATAGCGCCGTGTGGTTTTAGGAGGTCGGTTCGGTTCGGCGAATTGAGGTTGGGTAGTGTAGGGAGAAAGGGCGAGCCAGCCAGAATGCAGGCATCGACGAAGATGTCTTCGGTGACAGTGCCATTGTTGGCAAACCTCTCAAGGTCGCTGATGCACTTTGCGCGCTTGGTCCACCGGAACTGCTTCTCTTCGAAGTCCCACGAGGTTATGACCCGGTCGCATTCGAAGAGGAGGACGTCCGATGAGCCAGAGATGGCCTGGCAGAAGCCAGAACGCTCGAGATATGCCAGCTATGAAACGTTAGTCTTCGTGACCTCGTGAGACCACGCGTATCGTACCTGAGCCCATGCGCTGTACGGTGCGACAGTGAAGCGAAGCTCTCGCTTGGTGAGGATGGACTGCAGCGCGGGGAAGAGGTCTTCTGGGGTCACATAGGCTGTTAGTAGTCAATATGATGTGTCTTGCAAAAATCGACAGCTCTCTCACTTGACTCGCCAAACTTCGCGACCGAAGCCTCGGCCTGGTGGCTGTCGTACAGGTTCCAGGCGTTCGCATTCACAGCTGCCTCCTCCTGCTTCTGCCGAAATGGGTCGTCCTGCTTTGTGATATCCAGACCGCTAAAGATAAAACGCGGCTCTATTCCTGCCGCCTTGAAAGCGTCCAAGTCATCCTCGATGTGTTGTTGTAGAGCAAGCGGGAGGCCTCCGAGTGCAGGTACGAGCGGTTCTTTAGCGCGGGGGTGGTTGAGGATGCGATTGGTAAGGTAGTCGACGGCTTCAATTCCTACGCGGCATCCCGAAAGCTCCTGAAGCTCTGAGAGCTCACCAATATTGGCATTCCACTGCTCGAAGTCGCGGATCATGCTAGGTAGACGTCGCGTGTGCGGGCTCGATCGAAGGGTGCTGTAGATTGAGATTCTCGCGGAACTTGCTGAAGTAGAGTCGACACGGGCAGAAGAAAGGATCAGGCCAGGTGGTGTGCAGATAGATGTTCGGGCGCCGTTTACTGCGACATGCGGGGAAATATCGAAAGCGAGGTGAATTGGTACGCGACCACAAAGCTCCAGCTTGGCGCCCGCAGCATCCCTGTCGCACGGCTAACCGTTTTGATCCACTAGCTTCAGGTACACACTCTGACTCCATTCGAAACTTGACCTATGCGCCTCGGGAAAGCTTTTCCCAACATGCTCGCAGACGCTTTTGAAAGATGGTAGACTTCAGCAATCAGGTGATATCAATCGCTACGTATACTGTTCTGGCCAACGTCGTTTGACTCAAAGGTTTATGTTCGCCCCGCATTGACTTAGTATGCTGCTTATCTGTTGATACCGTCTGCCTTGATCTCTTTCTACACTCAAATTCATTACGTATATGAAGATGTCTCAGACCGACATACCAGTGTTTGACATCTCGCATCCGGCTCCTGAAGTCGCCCAGCAGGTCCTCGATGCTGCTTCGACCCATGGCTTTCTCTTCATCAAGAACGATGGTGTAACAATACCACCAAAGGACATTGACGACATGTTTCAGCTTGTATGAATCCAGAATCTTCTCTTCCTAGCTACATACTGACATTTATCAGTCCAAAGAATTCTTCGCCTCACCACTTGAACACAAACAAGAATTCGCCATTCATTCTGAGAAAGCAGGAGGAATCAATCGCGGATGGGTGTCCATGCAGGGTGAATCACTTGATCCTGAAGGTCAAGAGGTAAGTGCGCTCTTCCTGGACCAATTAATTGAAACATCCACGGCCTACACGCACCTGGCATGTCTTCTTCACATCCCATTCGATTTCAGACCCTTTCTTCCCATCCCGTTCCCAATCATACCAAACCCCTCTTCTCCTAAGCTTCCCCATATCAAAACTCACTAACCACCCCCACAGACCGGTGACCCAAAACAAGCCTTCAATATCGCTCCTCCCACTCCCTCTACACCTCTCCAACCCCTCCCTATGCCCCTCTCCGCACACACCGCCCTCATAACACGCTTCCAAACCTCCTGCCACACCCTCTGCACATCCATCCTCTACCTCCTCAGCACCGCGCTACACATCCCCGATGCATCCTACTTCTCCACCCGACACGACTCCACGCGCGGGCCCTCAGGCACGATTTTCCGCCTGCTGTACTATCCCAAGACAGATTCGACGGCGAGTATCAGAGCTGGCGCGCACTCGGATTACGGCAGCATCACGTTGCTATTCCGCTTACCGGGCCAGGCTGGCTTGGAACTCCTCACTCCCGCTGGCACATGGGTTCCGGTGCCCGTCGATCCTTCCAACACCTCGGATGCCCCATCAACACCACCAATCCTCGTCAACATCGGCGACTTACTCTGCTACTGGACCGCCGGCCTGCTCCGTAGCACGATCCACCGCGTGACGTTTTCAGGCGGCGAGGAAAGGTATAGTATGGCGTATTTTTGCCACCCCTGCGATGATGTGCGGTTGGAAGCCGTGCCGAGCAAGGTGATGGAGGAGTTTGGGGATAAGGGGAAGGAGAAACTAGAGAGTCAGCGGAAGAGGTTGGGATTGCGTGGAGAAGAGGATGGGGTTGTGATTACGGCGAGGGAGCATTTGGAGAGGAGGTTGAGGGTTACGTATGGGCTGTGAGGTAGTTGTGGGATGGTAGTGATCTAGGGAGTTACGAGGTTCGAGCGTGGAGGTTGTTGAGGCTTTGATGCATAGAGTGGAAGAGGTATAGCCGGAGTGTATAGCCGGAGTGTATAGCTCCAGGATATGATACGATCGTATTTTACAGCTTGCAAAATACTACTGAGGACGTACACACTATAGCCATATCACATGTATTTCGTAGGTGACGATCAGAACACTGGACGATGATATGACTGAATAATGCGGCTTGAGTTTATTGAGATGAAATGATCATATTGACTTTGTCAGAGCGTAGTATGCTTTGAACGCCTTGAGATGCATGTACCCAACACCGCTTGCTATGCACCGCGCTATGCAAACAATACAAAGCACTTCTTCACAGGCACACTTAGATGTCTAGAACCTCTTATCTCGTCGCTTCCTCTGCACTCTACCACCAGCGCCTTCACTTGCAACATCTCTTACAATCCCAATCCCTTCTACTCTAATACTCTTCTCAGTCACTCGCCCCCCCAACCTCTTCATCATCTGTTCCCTCGCTTTCGCCGCACCAGGACTATCCCACCCTAGCTCCTGACTCGGCTGATATTCCTGCTCCTTCTCCCTGTCATCATCATCATCGAGATTCAGCTGGCCCGAGCTATCAGCAGTCGAGCCATTGGACCTCGTGGACGTCGCACGACCGAGTTGCCGACGACCTCGGCGACGCGTGGACATCTGATCAGCTGGCGAAGGTAGTGGCTTCCGGTTTGCACGAAGCTGTGCCAAGATGTCAGAGTAGTCCTTTCCTGCCGGCGGTTCTTGCGGCGGCGGAGCGGGCGGCTCGGTGTCTGCGGGAATTACCGAATCATGTGCTGGGATCACAGAGTCTAGGGAAGGCTCCTTGACGGTTGTAGATTTGCGTTGCCTGGGTGCAGGACGGATGAGTGACTCGGCCGAGGAGCTGCGAGCGCGTGTTACAGGCTTTGAGTCTAGAGAAGTGGTAGATGGTCTCCGCGGTGAGTTGGCGCTGATATCCTGTAATGGAAGTGATACTTGGCCATCAATGCCTGGAATGGAGGCGCCATCTTCCTCAAAGCTGAAATTATTGGCACTGGTGTTTGGGTGAGTCGAAGAGTCTTTAGTAGACACAGGTGCCGGATCAACTGATAGAGCAAGGTCAAGTGCACGCGGTTGTTGCCGCCCCCGCGGCTTCACAGTTTTCTTAGCAGCCTGGGCTATCTTCTGCTGTCGCTCGAAATTTTCATTAGTCGAGAGTCGCGCTGTAGGTACTTCTGCAGACGGCTGCGGCTTAGGCTTCACCACAGGTCTCTGTTGTTGAGGCGGCGCAAGTGTGTTTAGTTGGTACTTTGCGTAGGGCTGCCTTTGACCCGTCCGCAAGCAATCCCACAACCAGGTTGCATGTACCGCCGGGATACGTTTACTTGACGCGAATTTGATTTTCTGTTCATTTGGTCTTTCGGTATTACACACCATAACAGATGTCTTTGCAGAAAGATGTTCGTCATAGGTCGCGCCTATTGATAGTTAGATCAACGTTGAGAAAGCGGAGATATTTCCGTACCTATAATAGCAACGACCCTAGTCACATGGAGAAGCTCGATGCCGACAAACGCTGTGGAGTTGATGATAAGATCGGAAAAGCCTAGCGACGTCAGTGCTATCGAACAATGAAAACTCTGCCAGCCAATGAACTCACCATCAATACTGTGATTATCGAATGGACCACTCAGAACATCAACTGCGGGGTTGACTAGGCATTTCCCATACAAGCATCGCTCGACCCACCAGTTAGTGACTAAGCTGAAGACTCCGGCACGTTCCGGAACAGTCGATGAATCCACAGTAGCGTCATGTGGGACCACGAGATAACCTCGTCTTAGGTCATCGGTTGAGAAAGCATTGAGTTCGGATGCTCGTGGAACTCTCGCGCCATTATCATGCAGATGTTGTCGTAAGATGGTGGTCTACATGACTGTCAGCCAGGCCTAGACCGTACTTGTGGAAATAGTGACCTTTTCTTCGTCAAAGCCATGCGGGAATACGACGCGCCCTTGAAATATCCCAGCTGCTGTATCATTGCTTGCATGTGCAAGATGTGGCTGACGGGATTCGTATGCAGGGTCTGCCTTGGGAGGCACAGCATCGTCTGGGCTCGCGTAGGATTCTCGGCGCGGTGGGGGTGTATGCTCGTGCGGTGTTTCTTGCTTAGCAACACTGGTCTCCGTCCAATCATCCGTCTCATCTTGCGGTGTCTCTAAGCTTGCTGAAGTGATGCCGGCCCACAGAGCTTCACTCTGGCTTCCCATCTTTGTGCTTGCCGAACGTCGCAGTTTTCGTCGAAAGGGATTGAGAGACAGACTCGGTGCATCTTCTCTCATGCGCTTACCAAGGCCAGGTGACGGATACTCCCTGCGCTCCCAGGCACCCCGTCCTCGCTCTTCGACCGGAAGTCTGGGGTCGTAAAGTGTCTCCTCTAACACCATGCCCCGCGCGACACTCTGCTCGAACCACTCCAGCGAGACAATCTTCATGCGCCAATTAATTGCATGCTCGTATTTCTTGCCGGTTGGCGTCGCTGCGATCAGATGCGTGACTGCCTTTGTCAGGTCACCATGGTACTCTGCCCCGTTCACATTGACAGTCTCCTGGATGTATCGTCGCTGTTCCGCTGCGCCTCGTCAGCACTATTACAGTGTCCTTGTGATGGCTCTCTCACGGTCATCGAACCCAGTCAGACAAATCTTCAGCCCGAAGAACGTGGGCAAGCGGTGCTCTGCCTCTAGCGCTGCCACATCCATGTTGTCGTCACCCTCCAGCCAGACTTCCCGTAGCGCCTCGAGCCATGAGGGCGAAAGCACCTTGACGTCTTCGCGGGATTTGGCGACATAGCGGTATTTGGCGCTGTCGGTGCTGCCAACGATGAGATGCGTGACGTCCGAAGTGAGGTCGAGCTTGATGATCGCGCCCATCTGCGCGCCAATGGTCGCCAGCTGTGTCTATGGGAACGTCAGACTGGTATACATGTATCGCTATTCACACATACGCGCTGCTCGGGGGCAATTGACGTGCAGCACAGAATCGCCCCAGTAAGGGGCAGTTGGCTTGTCCCTATGATGTTCTGTAAGCGCATGTCCCATGGTGTGATGCGTTCGAGCATACTATATCCCCCACCTATTGATTCCATGGCCAGTGGTGCCACATACAGAAGTCGCGGTGGTCGTGTGCAGAAAACGCGACGGGCTAATGCGCGTTGCGGGGAAGCGCGACTGAGCGGTATCACGTGAGCTCAAGCTCAAGCCACCCGTCATCCGATCGCGGCTGCCAACTCTTGGCACGATCGTTGCTCATCCGCCCTGCCCTGGAGATCCGCAATAGATCCGAGCGCCACGACAATCTCTGTCTCTCGCCGACATGCGACCGCATTGTCATTGCGTATCGCATGGTAAATTTTGGTAATAACAAATTACAGCTATGACGACACCTGCCTTTGAGTGCAATCTTCCAAATTCTCATCGCTGATGGCCCGTGGTGTAATGATATGGTGACCTAGCCGCCGCTTTTCTCCTGCCGACACGATTGTGTGTGCCGATCGCACAACTGCCTTCTCCAGACAACACACCTCCAGATTGAGCACCCCGGGCGTTGATCACTACGCCATCGGGTCGCCATTTGTGTTTCGCTCCCAAGCAGGCATCGTGGACGTGAGACAACCCTGGCGTTCGACGCTGCGCTATCTGCCAATACTGCCAACATGTGCACAGCACCTTGTCCCACACCATGCTGCGAGATTGGGCTGCCTGGGCACATCACGAAACAGTACAGAAATCTTGCGTCGTGCCGGGCACCGTGGCAGGTCTGCGGTGCACGCCATGTGAATGACAGAGGATCGACTTGGCCGCGTCTTGAGAGCACTCGCTGACCGGGTCTCGACTCGAGTTCATCTGTTGGTCCTGCGGCTTAGCCATCTTGTCCCTCACCATCATTACCACCACCACCAACCGGTGTAGTCAGCACTGCGAGCGAAGGCTGCTGTCCGCGCAAGCTCAGAGGCAGTGAGCTGCCAGTACCTTGCCGAACAAGCCGTAACCTCGGTCACTAGACTGCATCAGGCGCTGGCGCAGCGATGCCCTGCAGAGGTGCAGTCCTTGATCGTATCTTGAAGCTCAAGACTCGGAGAGAATGACGTACTGCATCCGAGCGTCCGCAATGACCTCTGTACACAACACGCTTAGAAGCTTGCTATATCCGCAGTGGAGACTATGCCCGAGAATGCTCCCAGTCTCGACCACTATTATCTCGCACACAACGCGCACTTAATGCACGCGACTGACGTGCCATTATTGAATATATTCCCGGCACTGCACTGCGCTACCACTGGTTCTGCTCCCACGTCGCCCCGAATCATCTTCAATCAGCGGCAGCAACCCCGCCGAGGAGCACTACGCGCGACCCGCATCATCCGCCAACTCCCTGCACCTGCACCTTCACGCGCCCGCCCTGTCTTGGTCTGACAGACCGCTTCGTAACATGCTTGGTTGCTAGTTCGGGCCCAACCCAAAACAACCGTGTTCCCTGCCATTTGTCGGTTGCTCAACTGACAGAGCACTCTTCATCAACGCCAGCGCATTTGGCTTTTAGCAGGGGACTCCCGAACGCTTCCGACGCAAAGGCTCCCTAACAACCTCGTTCCACCAGGCCACCGTACCAGGTCTCGCTGATCCCATTTGAATTTTGCTATGCCCTCCGAGCCTGTGATAGCTGTCCTGTCGTGTGAGTCCCTGTCTCATTTCCCTTCTCCGTGTTTGTGTCCTTCTCTTGCATGGACCCATCACCTCATCCTCGAGTACCCCTTCCCAAAACCTTGACATAGGCCTCGGTCATGTTGCTGTAACCAGGACCTCCGTTGTACCTCTCTCATGACTCTCGAGAGTTGCACAAGTCCATATTTTATCTACATATACATTCTCGCTTCGTTATAAGTCGCCGTACATGCCGCCAGTCTAGCACAACATCATTGCACCTCCGACTTCGACCGTCGCTGACGTCGTCCTTCGCAATGACAGAATATCAAAACGTATTTAGTGAGCGCGGTCGACTACGCTACGTACCAGACCACCTTTCCGATCCTACCACCCGCCGTAGCCTCTACCAAGGACGTCCTAGACGACCGCACCGCATTCACATCGCACACGTAACCCCTGATCCTATCTGTTTTCGCCGCGAAAAACGGCGCACCACCAGTAATTCCTACTTAACCGAAAAGCTGGCGGGCCCCAGGGAAAGCGCAAAGCGGTATCTGCGATCGTTCATCGATACCAACTTTACCTCACGCGCACCAGACACCGCAGAGATACCCACTCCACGATCGTCAACAAGCAGCAATCGCAACTCGGTTACCTCGTTTCCCGAGGGAATCAGCCCAGTACACAGAGACATGAGGTCGAGTCCCAGAAACTCAGTGGGGGCGATAAGTGCATTGCACGCGCCGGGAGTACCTCGACCCACCCTTTCAGATTCACATTGGTCCTCAGGAAGGACATCAGCGAAGAGCATGGTTAGTAGTGTCAAGACTCTACCGGAAGAGAAGCCAGTGGCGTCAGGCGGTGGCGTCAATGTCAACATCTCGCTCACGGAGCCTGTTTTGTTCCTTAGAGGTTTCGAACAGAACGATAATTCCGAGCGAAGTACTGCCATGCTTCGTGGCACATTGGTCCTCAGGATCGCAAAACCCGCCAAGCTCAAAGCCATCACCCTAAAATTTCGAGGCAAGGCGACTACAAAGTGGCCCGAAGGCATTCCTCCAAAAAAGGTTGATTTCGAAGAAGTAGACACATTGATGAGCCATACTTGGCCATTCTTCAACTCTCAATTCCCCACAGCAGAAACTGGTACTGGTGCTGATCGTGTAGACCTTTACAAAAGCTCTGGCGGTCTCGGCAGCTCACCAAACAACTCATCACTGAATCTCACATCCAAGGAGGCGAAACGGCTGTCACTTCAGGTTAACCAATCAAGAAGCTTTGGCAAGGGTGACACCCCTTCCGGCGGCCCATCGGTCGCACAAAAGGGATACAGAACCTTCGATCCGGGCGAGTACACATACAACTTCGAGCTTCCATTGGACAGTCATCTGCCGGAAACTATTGATGTCGAGCTGGGCTCCGTCAAGTACGAATTGGAAGCGACCGTTGAACGCGCGGGAGCTTTCCGTACCAATCTGGTTGGCAGCAAGGAGGTCACTCTTATTCGCGCCCCGTCAGAAGGCTCACTAGAGCAAGTTGAACCTATTGCCATCAGCCGAAGCTGGGAGGACCAATTACACTACGATATCGTCATCTCTGGAAAGTCGTTTCCTCTTGGTGCTCAAGTGCCCATTGCGTTCAAACTTACGCCACTTGCAAAAGTGCAGTGTCATCGAATCAAGGTCTTCGTAACAGAGAACGTGGAGTACTTCTGCAACAACAAGCGCGTGCACCGCATGGAGCCCGTTCGCAAGGTTC
Source organism: Setomelanomma holmii (assembly GCA_010015745.1). Classification (NCBI taxonomy): domain Eukaryota; kingdom Fungi; phylum Ascomycota; class Dothideomycetes; order Pleosporales; family Phaeosphaeriaceae; genus Setomelanomma; species Setomelanomma holmii. The sequence continues at coordinate 79,149 of ML978235.1, forward strand.
AACTATTCGAGAAAAGGGCGGATGGACCTCCGACCAGTACATTCCCTGGTAGTACCATGCGAATTGTATCGGGTGGCGGCGTGCCTTACGATCAGCGAGCTGCTGCAGCCCGCGGGGAAGAGGTACAAACACAAGATCCGACGAATCTACTTGGTAACCTTGGTGGCGACGCCAATGTCGGTCCCACGGAAATGGAATTCAACGTGCAACTGCCAAGCTGTCACAATATGCGGGACAAAGACAAGCTAGCAAGGTTGCACTTCGACACCACGTACCAGAACATCCAGGTACACCACTGGATCAAGGTATGCCGCTCCAAACATATCGATGAACCTCTGGCTAACCTCTTACCAGCTTGTTATGCGTCTTTCCAAACCTGACGCAACAGACCCAACAAAACGACGACATTTCGAAATTTCCATTGATTCACCATTCCACATCCTCTCGTGCCAGGCTACACAAGCCAACACAGCACTTCCAGCATACTCATCACCTGAACCCGCAATTGGTGGTACACGGGTGCCCGAGTGCGGATGTCCCAACGCACCCATTCGACGCAGCTCGCCGACTGGCTTCGTACCAACCTTGAGCTCAATGGGCCGCTCAAGAGGCGACTCCAACGCAACTATAGCGATACCACAGCTCGCTCGCCCGCAAGCCGCACACATAGGTGGGCCCACCGACTCGAATGTGCAACGACCAATCCATCTCATGCGGGTGCCCTCCTTCAATCCACCCGCTTTCAGCGACGAGGAACCTCCTCCACCGCTACAAACACCACCTCCCCTTTACGAGACTATTGCATCACCGACGAGTGGTCTTGCAGATTACTTCTCGCGTCTTTCTGATGCATACGATGACGACAGCGACCCTGAGCGTAACGATCGTGGGCGCGTAGAAATTCCCCTGACCCCTGGCGGTCGAACGAACAGGAGCATGGATGAGAGGCGCACATGGCTTCCTGTCGGTCAGTGAGAACCGACTTTTGTTTATGACGACATGTGAACATGCATCATGGTTCTGCTTCATATGTTTGGGCTTTTATGCGGCGCTTTCAGGCGAGTCGTGTTCTTGGTGGAATCACCACAGGCACCAGGGAAAATCAGCATTGTTCTTATTTCGCATCCGTTTTCTTTGATTTCGCTTATCTACTTGTCAATGCTGGGACCATGGAGCACGTTTCTTTTGGCGCCACGAGAGTGGTGTGGGTGCTTATTCGGGAGTCCATTGATTTATATCCCTGTATCTATGGGCATGGTACATACTCTCATTGTACATATTCGAAATGTTTATACATGTACTCCATATGCTTCAAGCACCCCACATATCCCGAGACCAAGTTTTTCAAGACCCAGATTCTCGAGCTTTGAGGCTCGTTTCAAAGCACTCGCCCTCTCCTATTTTCCGACCAGGGTAGCCATGCTACACTAGACACATCTCCAATCAACAAAATTGACAAACGACAACGGCGCTGCATCCCCAGGCTTCCTAGTCTTGTCATGGCTCCATCGCTCCACATACGTCACCACAAGATGTTGTTGGCAAGTGTAGACAAAAGAAAAATTGTCCATGCACATGCAAAGACAGATCGAGTAGTTTTTGATGCCCAACTGCGATGTTGTAGCCTCATTCTCTTGACCGCCAAAGACGATCTTGACAGGCACATGGATCGTAGTAAGGATAGACAGGGGCCAGTGGTGTGTGTCGGGCCGTTGAGATGTGAAACGCAAAGTCAGATGTTTGTATGGTCAATCGACGTGCTTATTGAAAATGTCCAGCTACGTTGCAAAATGATACCGGATTGGCGATCGTGGTGTTTAGATTCGTCAAGAGCTTTGTTCAAAGTCTAGATAGTAGCGACTCCACTCCGTCGTGTTAGCAGACAACTACGTTTGCAAAGAAACATACCTGCCTCACTGACCACAGACGTACCTTTCTTTCTGACAAGCACACCACAGGGCATGCTGCAAATTTTCAAGCATACATAATGCAGCCAGTAGCATCTCCCACAATAGTCACGATATTCTCTATCACGCATGTGCGCTCCACTCGACTGCATGAGTACGAGTTTTGTGGTTGTTAGCCCACGCCAGTCCCACAATGCAGTCAAGTGAGGCTGAAGTGTATCATAGCCAACGTTATCGCCTCTCAGCAAAGGTCTAGCCAACGATACCGCACCTCAGCAGAAGTCAAGACTCACCTGCATCCACGCTCCGCAATCGGCGCCACGCTCAGCGACTCACACTGCGACGATATCACGGCTCCGGTTTGGCGGCAACGCCCCGCCTTTTGCTGCTGACTGAGAACTTGTCGATCGTTTTGCATGCAGATGCGATGCGCAGCGGGCCCTGCATATTGAGCATCATGTGATAAGCAGGATGCAGATGGCTGACATGCACTGCCTAGTATGACTTGACGTCGGGGATGACTTCCCACGCTTCCCCACGCTTTCGCGGGGTATGGAAAGTCTCGGAAGTAAGAACGTGGAGGGTAGGCAAGTATCGTGAAGTTCTCAGCCCTCACTCTATTCGCAATCCGAACCAGCGACCCCAAGGCGTCATTGAGTAGTGAGGCTGGAAAATTTAGGCCTAATTGGAGAGGGCCGACGCAAAAGACCCGTGGAACTGCCTCGAACCTGTGCACGTGGCTTGCGCACGACAGTTGTGGCAGCGACTGGTGTCGCTACGCCCTGCCAATCGGACAGCTCCTAGCCTCCGCCCGGCGACAGGTTTTTTGTGGCAGCGATAACGCGGCTCTGTTCTCGGCTGTTCAACAACATCACGATGTATTGTGCGCCTGATGGATACATGAAGATGTCCTTCGATGGCACGAGCAAAAGTCGAGATAGAGGCCGTTGAGTCCATCCGAAGCGAGATGGGTGGCGTTGCTCATTGGCCGATATGCGGTTAACCTGGCTCGCGGGTGGTGAACTACGCAGGCCAAGACTCTTTCAAGCCCTTGGCAACGATAATGTTGACGCTAACGTTGAACACTCGGTGTGTGTCCGCCGCGGTCTCTGCCCTTTGCCATCACTCACTGTCGCTGACGAGACTGTCGCCGTACTCTCGCACCACCCATTGTTGTGCGACGCACCCCTATAAGCCAGCGCCGAGCCAGCAGAACCCATCGTGGTGCCAAAGAACAAAGTGTGCGTGACAGCTCGAGCGGACCACGGCTGCATTTGCGGGGATTGAGCTTTTCGGTTCCAAGCTTTGCACTGCCTTGCGCTGCGCTGAAATTGGTTCTTTGTAAGCCTCGGTCCAGTTTCCTTGGGACCTCGTAGTTTTTCTTCTCTCCCACACCGTGAGCTCTCACTTACTCGTCATTCCAGATCACTTCGGCGGCCCTTCCTTCCCCACAAACCCCCACGTCACGCCAATTAGGGCATACCTGGAAGCGGCGACTGGGCGCACCTCCTCATACATGCATTCGACCTCGAATCCACCCTCTACCACCAACCGCCGCAATTCCCGACAGCCACCGGGCTACGAGGCTGCCATCCTTCCCACATAACCCGTCCCTCGCTCGAAGTCGCGACAGACGACATCTATCGCTATACGAACGCTCATTTGAAGCCTTACAATACTCGTACACGCATTGCCACAAGCTTTGGCACGAGCAAGAGTTGTATCTAGGCAAGACTTGGGACAAGCCGCAGAGCCGAGAGACCCACATCCAGCAACATGGCGTGGGACCACCTCGCCATCACGAAGCCGCACTTGGTCTATGTCATCCTCGGCGGCTTCACAAGCCTGTTCATGCTGTGCTCGTCTGTCATAAAGGAGCGCCTGTACATTGGTGAAGCCACTGTTGCGACACTATGCGGTATCATATTTGGCCCGCATGCGGCAGATCTGATCGATCCAGCATCGTGGGGTAATGTTGACTTGATCACGCTAGAATTCGCGCGCATCGTCCTCGTCGTACAATGTTTTGCTGTTGGAGTCGAATTGCCCCGCGCATACATGGAGAAGCATTGGAGATCGGTCGTTCTCCTGCTGATTCCAGTCATGACGTTTGGCTGGTTGGTCACCAGTCTGTTTATCTGGGGATTGTTTCACACGCATCTGGACTGGCTTGACAGCCTTTGCATTGCAGCTTGTGTTACCGCTACAGATCCTGTCCTGGCTTCGTCCGTTGTTGGAAAGGGAAAGTTCGCAAAGCGTGTGCCCAAGCATTTGAGAGATTTGCTGTCCGCTGAATCTGGCTGCAACGATGGAATGGCATTTCCATTCGTATACCTGGCCATCTACCTAATTCGCTATCGCCCGGACGCCAGCAAGGTCGCCTACCACTGGATTTGCTACACCATTCTATACGAGTGTCTCTTTGGCGCTGTATATGGTGTTCTCATCGGCTATGCCGCGCGACGTGCGATCAGATGGGCTCACGAGAAGGACTTGATTGATCGAGAGAGTTTTCTCGTGTTCTACTTCGTCTTGGCCTTGTGGTGCGCTGGAACAGGCTCTCTGCTAGGGCTGGACGACTTGTTGGTCGGATTTGCTTGCGGAGTCGGCTTCTCCAACGACGGTTGGTTTCTGGAAAAGACGGAAGAGTCGCACGTCTCCAACGTTATCGACTTGTTGATCAATTTGGCCTTCTTCGTCTACTTCGGCGCCATCATTCCTTGGGGACAATTCAACGCGCCAGAAGTCATTGGACTTTCGCCATGGCGCTTGGTTGTGCTGGGCATATTGGTCCTGTTTTTGCGCCGCATACCCATTATGTTGATCCTCAAACCAGTCATTCCGGATATCAAGACATGGCGCGAGGCTTCTTTCGCTGGGCATTTCGGTCCTATAGGTGTCGGTGGGCTCTTTGTTGCCATACTCGCCCGAGCCGAGCTGGAGACAGAATCGACGACACCCCTCGCAGTACTGCCGGGTAAAGGGGAAAAGCATTCGAACATCATCGAAATGATTTGGCCCATAACCTGTTTCTTGGTCATCGTCAGCATCATAGTCCACGGCAGTTCGATCGCAGTCTTTACTCTCGGAAAACGCATCAACACGCTCACCATTTCCCTCTCGTACACCCAGGCAAACGAAGATGGACCTGGCTGGATGGACCGACTTCCGCGCATTCAGTCGCGCTCGAGGACTTCTATGTCTCTTGGTCGAAGGCCTTCGGAGTCTTCCGTCGATGAGAAGGCTGAAGCCAATGCTTCTGGTCTACTTCCGCCTCCGGGATACGCTAGCAACTTTCTGCGTCGTCAGAAAGAAGAAGACAACCCAAGTCGATCAAATTCTCGCAAACCGACGAATCGTAGAAGCAAATGGGATGCGGGACGCGGTCCAGGTGGCCCTATTTCGCAGTCTGCTATTGGACCCACAACGAGACGCGATGAGGAGAAAGCAGAAGGGATCTCATCGGAGGAAGACAAGGATACTTTCGCGGATAATATGGCCGTATCCAGCGACAGCTCCTCGAGTGGAAAGGAGAAGCAGAAGAGACGGTCGCCGCAGGAAGAGATCTACCAAGAAGGTGATGACACGATCATCGAAGACAAAGAGGGCAATGTTCTCGAGGTTATGGACGATAGTGGCCACCACGGCGCAGAGCGGAAGACGCGTGATCAGGACGAAGCGGCGGAACTCATGGTCTCAGAAGATGTCCACCACGGCGTGGCGCGGAAAGAACACGAAGGTGCAGCCGAGAAGGCACCTGGCAAGGTGATGGACGCGATTGAGCATCCCCAAAAGGCTTGGCGAAAACGCATGCAGAGTTTCTCTGGCCGACATCATCATCACGAAGACGAGATCGCTGAGCCACCGAATGCGAAAAAACCCGACCACAAGCGTGGACCTGCTCTGGCTTATCAATTTGGCAATACCATTATTGTAGAGGACGAAGACGGTGAAGTCATCAAGAAGTACGACATTCCATCGAATAAGAACAAAGACAAGCGTCCTGGACCTCAGCGCGGACAGTCTGTTGCGGACGGTACCAGTCGTGCCATTCAGAGCTTGAAGAGAATGGGCACGCACATGGGTGTGCCTACTCTTGGTGTCGGCGAAAGTGGACCCTCTGGGACTCAAAGTGGTGAAGTGAAAAAGAAGAAGCCGAACGATGAGTTTGACGATGACAATCTACGCTTTACTGTCACCGCTGGCGGTCGTAGGATGAGCAAGATGGAGTTCATAACGCAGATGTCGCAGATGGACCCAAAGGCCCGAGCCAAGTTTGTGCAAAGCAGCGATGCTCCCGAGGCTGTCAAAACCGCGGCACACGAGGACGCAAAAGAGCACAAGGACATGGAACGTCGACGCGCTGCTTCACAGGCGAACGTACCACCTATTGTGGGTGAAGAAGGCGAAGCCGAAATTCAGAAGATCGAGTCTCCAGCGGCAGACAGGGAAGGCCGCTCGCGCGGTCCAGAAGGTCTGACCCTTGTCGACAGCAACAACGAGGACGTCCCATTCCACTCCGTGCACCACGATCTCCAAAACTACTCCATGGACCAGAAGGGCGAGACCGCCGCACATCGACGCCGTCGTCTTGCCGCACAGGAGGCAGAGCCAGCACCGACGTCTTCTACGACCAACGTCGACTCAGACGAAGAAAAACCAGCCGAACGCCGCCGCCGTCTCGCCGCTCTCCAGGGCTCTTCCTCCCCACCAGCATCCCACAACCGCCGACCAGCACCTAGCTCGACCAAACAAACCTCCTCGGCCAGCAACACGACCGGATTCGAAGGCGAGACAGCCGCTGAGCGCAAACGTCGTCTCGGCGCCTTGGGTGTCAGCGGCGACGATTCCCCCGAGTCGGACTCGGAGGGCGAGGAAGCTGGCGATCCATTGGAAACGGGTCGTGGAACGCACTCGAGGGCGGCCGGGGAGACGAGTGGTGGTCTGGCGCCGCCGCAACGAACGCCGGGCATTCGGTTCGCGGAACAGCCAAGGATCCCGACGAAGGATGAGAGGAAGGTGGAGGAGGAGGCGGAGAGGGAGCAGAAGGGCGATGGGGGGAAGAAGAGGGGGTTGAAGGGGTTGTTTAAGAAGTAGGGTGTGTACACACAATTGACAACAAAACTTGTCCAGCTTTGAGCGAGGGCGCTATATGGCGTACTTGGGTTTCCATTTAGTATTGGTGGCAATGTGTGCATTTTGAGCGTGCATGTTGCATGAAACATATATTAATGTAGAAAGTCTAGAAAGAACGTTTGAATGAATACATGAGTCGCAGAGTCCAACAGGGTGATAATGCTGGTGATGCAACGACTTCGAGGTTTGTCGTGTATATAGTCAGTGCTAGCATCGTGGTGTGCGTGTTTGTTGTTTTTGTCGTGGTGTGAGAGCAGCCATGATGTTAATGCGATGTTGCAGCTTGCTAAAACGCTAATTGAGTGAATGCGGCCGGAATAACATGAGGCTGTCATCGTACCATTTCAGGCAGAGCGGGGCAATCAGCGCCAGTCTCAAGAGTACTCAAATCCTCTCCCTCTCGAAACTGAAAGGACTTTCACCAGTCAGCAGCACACAGCCATGGTTGGCGTTCAATTTATACTGTACTTGATTCAGCTACTATCGCGGCCCCTGCCGCAGCACAACGCGAGTCCATCTAGCATCGAATCACTCGGATCTTACGGCCAACACCTCTCCAGCAGAAACGTGTTTGGCGACACGAACTTTTGTACATTCTCAAGCTATTCGTCTGTCTAGCCTGCCTTCAGTTCCAATGAGGACCGACACGCCTTCCGCACAGCAGTCGGAGTCTAGCTCCACCAACGCCGAATCGACTGACAAGGCCGAAGCTGACACAAAGGCTCCTCTCAAGATGAAGCCGCCGTATGAGTGCCCGCCAGAACAAGATACGTTCTATTGCGAGGACTGCGGAGGCCCGAAAGAAAAGCTGCCCTACAAGAGCGATCAAGAACCCAACGGCATTTGCATAGGGGTAAGTGCGATTCCCGTAGCTGAATTGCTAGTACCAGACTGTCAACCCGAAAAGCCCGTATCGGCGATCGCTAGTAGCGCATACTCTGCGATGTATGCACCTTTGCCACATGCAAATTGCTAACTTTTGCAGCTTGAGGACGGTATGTATGAAGGATGTGAGTGCTTCGATGAGGGAGAGGAACCTCTGCTTGAGAACCCGACGAGATATCGCAGTAAGCAGGAATGGGTGGAGTCCATGAGGAGCGCGCGCGAATCTGGCTCGGCGTGAAATACAGGTACAAACAGTGTCGTGCCCTAACTTACCCACTTGTCGGGTATCTTTTGACCCCAGATCCACCATCAGCGGCAGAGAAGGGACTAGCAACGATACATCTAGTAATCCTGCGAATGCACCCGGGTCAGGTGACAACGATGTGTATGATAGTGGCAAGATGGCTGGAATCTTCGGTAAGAACACGTGTTGCAAGCTGATGATGTGAAGTAGTAAGCTGACCGTACCATAGTTGGCGCGGAGGTTCTTACGTTCGCTGTGATGGTCTCGCTGGTTTGGCTCTGCTTAGAGTGGTTTGGCATTAGCTTGCGAGAATTGCGCACTGAGTGGACGCATGCTCCTACACAGCAGAAGAAAGACGGAGGAGATGAACGGAAGAAGGACCGATGGGGTATGTTAAGAAGAAAGAGTAAGGCCAATTCAGGGGAGAACAAGGAAGTCAAGTCAGAAAAAGAGATTGTTGAGCCGCCGAAGGATTTGGGCAGATCTAGTGTTATCTCGAGTGGTACTTCCGTAATCCAGAAACCTGTGAAAGCGGGTGGTGGTCACGACGGGGAAGCGAGCAACGACGAACAGGCGACGCGTCGAAGAGGAACTCGTGAGCCAGACTTAGAGAGGCAGTAGGCACTGAAGCTTGAGATGATAGCGAAGTATCGATCTTTAGAGACACGCCAACGCAAAGAGTCAACCGAGGACATTAAGTGAATCGAACGCCTTGAGATGAATAGGAATGTTTGATGCTTCCAAGGCTCATGAGAATTGAAGTCAAACAAAGACAACAAGGAGCGCTGGAACGCAGAAGAAGTAGCGTCGGAGGTACTAGCTCAGTACTGCTCCCCTATCTAACAATGGTGATTTGCGCCAAAATGACACCATTTTAATGAGGTTGTGATAAAGCGAGATCGGTCGAACGTGGCGCTGACCAACGTTAATATGTCTTTTGCAACACTTCTCAATTCTGTACAGAGCAATAGCGAAGACAATTGCTCTTGGTCAATCGATGCTTGTACCAAGCTTGGGTATTTCTAGAAGTCTTGACAAACATGCAGCACGTCATCCCACCCCCACATCACGCTCGTGCAACCCCGCAACACCATTGCACACGTTGACGAACGTACTGTCAGTGAAGCGAGGTAGATCGAGCCTTCTAGGATACAAGTTGACTACGATTCGATAATACATATGGGTCCATCGGATTTAATGCAAGACAAGAGCGAGCCGTGCGATGATGTGATATTGCCACATCGTAGTCCGCCATGTTGATGTGCATTGTGCTAATCGTTTTTGTAGAGAGCAGTCAAGAGCTATAAGAGTGATAAATCGCAAGATAAGATGGCAATTGATATACGCTACAATCATCCACCTCACCAAGCATCTCTTCAACAAGAATTTGAATCATGGCGACTGAGACTTTGACAACAAACCTCGGAAGCGAGCAGACTCCTGTTGAGTCACAGGCTCAATACCCTCGCGAGCCACTCAAGCTGAAAGGTGTCTTGGACCAATACGAATCTTTCGACGTCACGCCAGTCATCGGTCGTGAGTTTTCCAATGTCAACTTGAAGGAGTGGCTGCGTGCGCCCAACTCAGACGACTTGATTCGCGACCTTGCCATCACGAGTATGTTCAAAACTCACCTTGCTCCACATCTCGCTGACCTGAATCTCAGTCTCCCAGCGCGGAGTTGTGTTCTTCCGCAAGCAAGATGACCTTGACAACGAGCTCCAGAAGGAGCTTGCTCAGCGCCTTGGCGAGCTATCCGGCAAGCCTTCGACCTCAAAGTTGCATATCCACCCGGTCAGCAACTCAGGTCGCCGTCTAGGTGGTAAGGATGATGAAATCAGTGTCATCAGCTCTGAGCAGGCGAAAGAGATCTATAAGGGTCGACTCGACAACTTCTCCGGCAAGAAGCAGAGTGCGAAGAATGGATGGCACAGTGACATCACCTTTGAGCCCATTCCATCCGACTATGCACTGCTGCGTCTGACCGAGCTGCCCAAGACTGGTGGGGGTAAGATGCTCTACCCCAACTCCCATGAAAACGAGGACTTACCATCATATCAGACACTCTGTGGGCCTCCGGCTACGAGCTCTACGACCGCCTCTCTGCACCTTACCAAAAGTTCTTCGAATCCCTCAACGCAACCTACGCCCAACCGGAATTCGGCAAAGCCGCTAAAGAGAACGGCTTCGAACTGTACTCCAAACCGCGCGGCGCCCCTGAAAACGTGGGCTCCGACCTAATCGCCCAACACCCCGTAATCCGTACCAACCCCGTCACCGGCTGGAAATCCATCTTCGCCGTCGGGCACCACGTGCAGCACATTAACGGCCTGACGAAGGAAGAAAGCGCGAAAGCACTGGAGTGGTTTGTCCAGTTGATTACGGAGAACCATGATTTGCAAGTCAGGCATAGGTGGCAGAATGCGAATGATCTTGCGATTTGGGATAACAGGAGCGTATATCATACTGCGACGTATGATTATGCGGGACTAGGGCCGAGGACGGGACAGCGCGCAGTGAGTTTGGGGGAGAGGCCGTATTTGGATCCGGAGAGTAAGGGGAGGAAGGAGGATTTGGGGTTGGTGGATGTTGTCTGAGATCATTATTGGTGAAATGGAGAATCCTTTGATGCAAGACGTGATCCAGAGTGTAAATGGAAATTAATGAATGCTGCTGCGATGACTGAACTGTGACCTGTAATATGTGTTCCTGCAGCAATGTTCCTGCAGACCATGAGCGAATTAACGCGGTCACATCGCATGCAGTGATGATTAACTCGAATATCTGTTCATATTCGCGTTGTTTTTGAGACGAAGCGCAAGGTCAGTTCAACCAGGTGGGACGGTTGTGGTAGTGTTCTGTCCTGCGGGCGGAAACTGGGGTTGCTTACATCGGGCGCTAAACTAGATTGATACCGTGCGCTACCGCGTGCCGACCACCAAAGCTACACTTGCCCACAGTAAAAAATGAAGCTCTACTGCCACCCACAGTAGGTATTATCACAAGATTTTGTGGTGGAATAGTAAAGTGATGCTTGCGATCAACTTGGCTACCAATATTTTATACGTACCTGGACGCGGCGGCCCTTGGTGGTGGTTTTGGTAGGTGGTGGGCGTGTAGGCTCACCACTACTACCACCACCTTTAGCAGGCTGCGCAACCCGCGCACGCTTTTGAGCACGCGTAGACTTCTGTGAGGCTGCTCTCTTGTCCTTTTGGGACAATTGTAGAGATTTTTGGGCGGTTGCAGCTTCTCTCTCCTGTTGTTTCTTGCGCTTTCCTACAGCCCTTTGTGCAGCCAATCTTTCCTTCTCCCTATCCCTCTCCACCTTGGCTGCCTCTCGCGCTACACGCTTTTCTTCTGCCTCTTTCTGCTTGAGTAAGGCAGCTTGAGCTCTGAGGTCCTTCAGCTCAGCTTTTTTGAGGTTCTCCTCAAGTTCCTCTCGCGCTCTTATTCTCTCACGGAACGGAGCCTCTCTGAACTTTCTAGGAGACCAGAAATGAGCTCCTCTGTGGTAATCTTGACGCTGCTGAAGATCAAGAGTCTTACCCTTCTTCTGGTGCTTCTTCTTAGTGTTGAGAGAGTGCAGGAGACCTTTGTTCTCATGGACAAGAAGGTCGTTTTTCGTCTGGAGGTGGTGGAGGGAAAGAGTGATCTTCTTTGCCTTCTTCTCTATCTGATCTTTTACTGCCTTCTCCACAAGGCCTCTCATCTTTCTCCAGTCCTCTTCAGCGAGGATAGACGAGCTTCCTGTCTCTCTATCATGTTCTGGTGTCTTTGGGCGGAATCTTTTGAGTATGACGTCTCTCTCTATTGGCCATATACCAGTAGCTTCAAAGGACGTCAAAATGAGCCTCTGGTTGAAGGTGGAGGTCCTGGCCTTCCAGAACAAAGGGAAGAAGTCGCCCTTACTGATTGGGAGAAGCCCTTGGGTGAATTGAAGATGGGTGATGAGCTCTTGGGTGATGAGCTCTTGGGTGTACGCTCTTGAGAGTGGCGCAAACAATACCACATCAAGTGGCTGTAGGCTGTGAGTTGAATGGGGGGGAAAGATAGCAAGGAGGATCTTGTTCTTGTTGCAATACTCAAAGAAATCCATAGTAATGTGACTCCCATGACCATCTAAGATGAGGAGGCGGTAACTTAAGCGCGCTTTCTTCTTAGTACAACAGTCAAAGACCTGCTCAAGCCAGGCTAATCCTACGTCGTTGTTCGTCTATCCAGAGGGAGTTGAAGTAACAAAAACGTCGTGCTTTCCGACCTTAATATCCTCTACCCAGGACGACCGTATATTACCGTTCTGGGCCTGGTAGATCAGACCTGGAGGAAGACTTGTTCCATCAGCACAAGCACACGCTAGGACAGTTACCCACTCACGAGAGCCGTCTTGGAGCGAGTCTCTGACTTGTTTTGTCTCCCATAGGCTCTTTGAGAAGACTCTCTTTGTCCTTGAAGTGACTCCAATCATAAAGCCCTTCTCGTCTATATTGTACGTGTGGCGGGGCTCCACATTATACTGCTTTATCTTCTTATAGAGGAGATCAAAGTAGAGGTAGTAGCTGTACTCTGAGTCAGCGCGGTGACGTACAGCGTCCATATCAGCCGCCCATTTGGAGATGAGATGGTCCTTGTTTCTCTTCAAAAAGCGCCCCATCCACGTCTCTCCTACAGGCTGTTTGGCAATCTCAGACGCAAAGCGTCGCGTCATGGCTCTAGTAGGTGGAAGCCCTCGACCTGTAGGGTCTTTGATATAGTCTATAAGCTCTGCCTCTTGTTGTAGGCTGAGTTTTCTTTGGTTGACGTTTTTGGCTGCCATACTGCCCTGAACGCCCTTGCATCTTCAGGCCAGCATAGTTTGTTAACTTTGAAGATATCCGCACACTTCTTTTACAAAAGTTGTTCTCCGGAGTTGTGCAATTTCATACTTCAACCGCCTTGTCAATCGGCTCCATGTTGGTAGAGATAACAGGTCTTAAAGTTGGTGGTGAGTTGGTGTTATGATGTGCGGGGTGGTCGGCACGCGGAGGTGGTCGGCATGCGGTAGCGCACGGTAGGACGCGATCGCGACTAACCCTGGACGCGAGCTTCACAACTTCGCCCTCATGGTGTCCCACGCAAGCTCTGCATCCTAGCATTGTCTACTCAAGATTCGAATCTGCGCCTGCCGATACCGTTCTCACCATGACTCCGTGCTCTCCTTGGTGCTGCACTTCGAACGTGGTGGTTGAGTGTTGGCATTAAGCTTGAACTGACGACAATTACCACAGCGTTGCGACATCGCTCTGGTCGAATGCACCACGTTCTGGATCTCTTGAAAGGCTCCACCGCTTGTTCTTTCCTACCAGATTTCCCGCCATGCATGTTGGTACGCAGCGCCAAGATATCGCGCCTGACGCCATCCTCAGGATGTTTGACGTGCCAGCATGGATGCATGATCGTTATCGGACAATTTCAACCACCACACAACCCCTGATAAAGCTTAAGAAGGACTAAAGAAGTCATGTCCACGGCTTAGCGAGTACAGGACTCGCTGTCACAAAGCCCCCAACGTGCAAAGAACTGGCTGCAAAAGCCCGGACTCCCTCCGTATGTTTGGGTGTGAAAGTCCGCATCGAGCCATGAGACAAGTTTTGTGCCATGCATCCCCATGTTCTGGTTGCCACATATCTAGCCGAGCTGTAACCCAAGGACCCGGATCCGCCCTCGTTCTTTGAATATTGGTACGGTTCGATTATTTCGCCTAGATGGCTTGACAGAAATTGGCAGCATAAGGGTGCCAAGATACAATAACGCCACGCAAGACTTGGACACATACCGATAGGCCTTCAGCTGCTCCATCCGGTTACTCTTCTCTTCATGAGGGAAGCCCGCCGGCGCTACTGGCCAATTACCTGCTCGGTGATTCTTATCGGAGAGACGAGCAGCAAAGAATTCGAGGGTTTGAGGCTTGTCTAGACAGCACATGTAATTGTCTTGAGCGATGTTGTCAACCATCGTCCACGTTGCATCATCCTTAGCCCTGGCAATCTCTGCTCGTGGCATCTCCGGTGCCTTATAAGGTCTCCTAGGAGACGTTTCGATCATGTTCCGGTGACCTGGTATCTTTGCTGTACATTAGCAAACTGTTACCATATAGCAACGTCATCAGCGATAGTTCCCACGATGACTACCCTCGTGCCGGGCGAAAAGCAGGTACCCGTCATTCAAGGTTTCGACTCCGACTCAGACAACGAACGATCTGTGCAAGATGTGAAAGGGCGACACCCTTTCACCGATGCCGCGACTACGCAGTACTGGCGCGATGTCTACGAGAAAGCCCAATATGAGGGACGCCATCGATTTGACCCCGATTTCACATGGACTGCCGAGGAAGAGAAGAAGCTTGTTCGCAGGGTAATGATACCGGTCTCTGAAGTGAGCTGGGTGGCTAATTCGTTTGCAGCTCGACTGGCGCATCACTTTGTGGGGCTGGCTCATGTTTATCGCTCTGGACCTGAATCGCAAGAACATCAATCGAGCGATCTCAGATAACATGCTCAAGGAGCTGAGTATGTCATGTCCTTTCTCCGAGCGATCACGCAGCTCACAAGTGTGCAGAGATGAACACCAACGATTTCAACTACGGGCAGACCGTAAGTCTCGCCTAGCCATGGCGTGGATCGAGGGTTGTGGCTGACTTTCGCTTAGATCTTCCTTGCATCCTTCTTGTTTTCCGAATTGCCCAGTGGGCTCATTAGCAAAAAGCTTGGTGCCGATAGGTACGCCTCTCCCGCTCATGCACCGATGCTTTACCATAGAGTTGGGTGCTGATGAACGTTCAGATAGATCCGACAATTATCTGCGCATGGTCGATTGTCAGTGCATCTCAGACCGCTCTGCAGACTAAGGCGCAGTACTATGTCCTCCGATGCCTGCTAGGACTACTCATGGGAGGCTTCATTCCCGACATTGTCCTCTGGCTCACGTACTTCTTCAAGTCAAATGAGCTACCACTTCGGTTAGCGTGGTTCTGGACCGCACTAAGCACATGCAACATCGTTGGCTCGCTGCTTGCGGCAGGAGTCTTGCAGATGCGTGGCTTGAATGGCTGGAGTGGATGGCAGTATCTGTACGTCGATCATCAATTATGCTCAGGACTTTGGCTAACACTGGTAGATTCCTGATCGAAGGTACTCTCACCTTCGTCATTGGTGTGTTCTCCTACGGGCTGATGCCTCCTGGCGCATGCCAAACGAAACATTGGTTCCGCGGCAAGAACGGCTGGTTCAACGAGCATGAGGAGAAGATCCTCGTGAATCGCATCCTCCGCGATGACCCGACGAAGGGCGACATGAACAACAGGCAAGCCATTGGACTGAGACTGCTTTGGAAGGCTACTTTGGATTGGGAGCAATGGCCGCTCTACATAATTGGCCTCATGGCCTACATTCCGCCTGCGCCACCGTCGACCTATCTCTCGTACATCCTTCGTCGACTTGGCTTCTCGGTCTTTCAAGCTAATCTGCTTGCGATTCCATCACATTTCCTCTATGCGGTACAGCTGATTATACTTACCTGGCTATCCGAGAAGTACAAAGAACGATCCATCATGTCCAGTCTCTCCAACGTATGGATCCTCCCTTGGCTGGTCGCGCTCGTTGTCATTCCGGCTAGCGCGAGTGCCTGGGTGCGCTACGCGCTCCTTACGGGTCTGCTCTCGTACCCGTACTGCCATGCCATCCTCGTCGGCTGGAACGCAAAGAATAGCAACGCCGTCCGTACACGTGCCGTCTCTGCTGCCTTCTATAACATGTTCGTCCAATCTGGCAACATCATCGCTTCGAACATCTACCGAGACGACGACCAGCCGCTGTATCGTCGCGGCAATAGGATTCTTCTAGGCATTTGTAGCTTCAATATTGTGCTCTTCTACTTGGTCAAGGCCTTCTACATCTGGCGCATCAAGGTTAGGGACCGCAAGTGGAATGCGATGACGAAGGAGGAGCAGGAAGATTATATAGTTAGCACGAAAGATGAGGGTATGAAGAGGTTAGACTTCAGGTTCACTCATTAGAGAATGGTGTCTCGCTCCACGAATTCGGCATTTGCTGGTGCTGATGGTAGGGAAACAACAGCGTGGGGGTTCGCACGAAAAAGACCTCGTGGGGCGGCGCGAGCATGTAGGCAGCAAGCTACCATGTATAGCAATTTCAAGAATGGTAGTGTGGCGCAGATGACACTCTCTGAACATTTGATTCGTCGCACCAAAACACTGGAACGTTCGAAATGCTTATGGAGAGTGCGTGTATGATGAGGCGACCGAGTTGGAGTACATGGCTGAAACAAAATGGTCATGGAACCGCGAGGCTCTTCCGACCGTACAGGAATATCTTTCACATGAAGTTGCCAGCAAGGTCAATTTTGCCTTCTACAAAAGAAAACGATGGACCATACGGAACAACCGTCCACACGTTTGGTGGAGCCCATGACTTCCTTGAGACCATCTTCTCTCCTGAAGCAAGGCGAGACATCCCAGACGACCACTGGGACAGGACGAAAGCCATGTCAGCTTTCCGCGACGAGTACCTTCTCGTGGATAATTAACCCGTTCAGGCAGGACCTGTTCACGAGCTTTCTTCTTGGATTACCATCATTCATGAGATTGTGCATGCCATTCAGCAGATACGCGAAGGTGGAAAGGAGGTACCGACCGCCGAGGATACCAGTTAGCGAGGAGCGAGGAAATTCTATGCTACCGATGAACCGTGCTTCTCGCGGGTCGAGGCTTTTGATCCTAGCTGGCCATACGAGAATGAGCTCGGCTGGTCCCTAGAGAACTACCTCTTTAGCCTGCAATTTGAAGCAACTGTAACGACAGGGACTGGAGCGCAAATTCTGCACCATCAAACCATGGAGAGCTTCAATGCAAAGCGAGCCCCTACCATGCTCATGACTGTATCACGCTTCTTTCAAAGGGAGAAGTGGGATCGTCTCAGGAGACTGGCTGTAGCTGCTTCGAGCACTTCTCCTCAAGCAAAAGGGTTCAGTTGACGCAGGAATCCCTTGGAATGGTCCACCATTATCGTGTCGAAGCCGTTGGAGCACTTATCGACCACTCTGATGGTGTCATCATTTGCACGGCTCGTTCCTGGCGCCAGCAGCATGCATCTATCGGAATCGAAACCGAATTGAGGGGATCGTAGAAATACCCTGATAGACTGCTGATATGAGAAGCTGATCGATTTGCTGCAAAGCCATTCGTGAAAAGCTGACCATGAACGCCGGGATGTCTGCCTGACATGGCATTCCTACCAATATGCGCGATAGCCCGCCTTTCGACAAGCACCTATTCTGGACACGCTCGAAGGTGTCTTCAGCGGAGAGCCTGATACCTTTAGTGTTGAATCCACATTTGGTAACAGGGTAGAAGATGAAGGAAGCGGATACCGGGCAAGCGGATTACCTAAGCCGACTCCACCCTAAACGAGCACCACCCCTCCTCGGATGTGGGTCCGGCCAGTGACAACCAACCACCAAACAGCCGACTTGTACGTCCACGGCGACTTAGGTGATGGTACGCAACGTCATCGAGTCGAACACACAAACATGAACGGGCTTCTTCCGCATAGCGGCGCGTAGCGGCTCGATGAGCGTGACCGAGGGATGCCGAGTGCGGGGCGTTCACAGTCGCCAGACGCGGGGAAGCCTAAAGCTATATGACAAAGATGCCGCATATTGTGGATGATTCTGGTGATCGAATACTCCTAATCTCTTACAACTCATAGTGACCATGGCTGGTGTTCTCAAGACCGCGCAAGACCGCATCTCGGCTGTCGCCCAGACTATCACCGGAGGTGCTGTCGGCAACGAGTACAAATTTCCTGCATTCGATGATCTGCCGGAGGTAGTTGGCATGCCTCAGGGCAGTATTTGGGGCTTCTACGATAAGGATGGAAAGAAAGATGAAGCTGGAGGTATGCTGCAATCAACTCATCCTATGTATATTTGATCGTGAACTAAAGCAATGCAGCCGTCAACCTCCTGACACCTTCGACTGTACTGGCGGCTTCGCGGGAGATTAGCACGGGTGAGCGCATCCAGCTCGACTGGCCCTTGCACAATGTCCAATTTCCTGGCTTCAATCGTAAAGAGTTCAATCAGAAGAAGATCAACTTTGCGGACTTCTCGGAGTTTTGCGCAATGGATGATGAAATTTACATCAACACTCAAGCTGGTTCTCAATGGGACAGCTTGAAGCACTTCGCCCACCAGGCCAGTGGTAAATACTACAATGGCCTCACTCACGAACAAGCTGGCACTACGGACACTAACGGAACGCACAACTGGTGTGAACGCGGCGGCATCGTAGGACGAGGTGTGTTGTGCGATTGGTTGCGCTGGTATCAGGAGACCAAAGGAACGTCGGCACCAAGCCCAGTCTCCAGACATGAGATCCCCATCGAAGAAATCCAGGAGACCTTGAAATGGCAGGGCACCTCGCTGAGACAGGGTGATATCCTCATGATACGAAGTGGCTACGTGAAATGGCACAAGTGAGTGAACACCTCGGCTTTGTTGATCCAGGATCTCGAGACTAACAGAATCCTAGTAATGCGGGTGAGTCGGAACGCAAGAGCGGCACTCGGGACAACACAGTAGCCATTGGTGTTCAGGCCAACGAAAAGACCATCCGCTGGCTGTACGATCAGCATCTCGCTGGGCTCGTCGGAGACACAGTTGCTTTCGAGGCATGGCCGCCAAAATTTGATGATGGTTGGTGTCTACACGAGTGGCTTCTCGTTCACTGGGGTACGTTGTCGAGGTATTCATTCATCGTGAAGACTCATTAACACAATGCAGGAACTCCAATTGGCGAAATGTGGGACCTCGAGACCTTGAGCGAGAGATGTCATGCCATGGGCCGACATACCTTCTTCATGACTAGCGCACCATTACATGTCAAGGGTGGCATTGGCAGCCCTCCTGGAGCCATCGCAATTTTCTAGATCAGCCTCACGAGGCCCAATTAAAGTAAAATTACATTACGAATTCTAACTTACAATATATCACAGATTTTCGAAGTTTTCACGGCGCACATGGCAACAAGGCGGAATGACGCGGACGGCAATCACTTCTTCCCTCGATCCTGCTTACTCTTGGTTCGCTGCTTCCCCACAGCACCACTCGCAAGGAGTCTCTTTGCCTTGGTCTCTGGTCTCTTCGCTACATCGCCTGCGCGACCCTTTCTGCCCTTGTTTCGCTGCTTCTCCACTGCATCTCGCAAAGCCCTTTGATCCAACGCCTCATAATACTCCACATTCTCTACATTGAACGGCGCTTGCGTATCGTCCTCAAGGTCACATTTCCGGCCCCTGTTGTACAACCGATCGTAGTAGTTTACGGGCACAAAGCCTCTTACCGTCCATCGCAGCACTTCATTCTCGTGTCGTGGATCAAAGACAGCAGCAGCTCTAATCTTAGCTATCGGCAGATACATTGCGCGGGCTGGATTGTTTCTCATCCTAGCACTCTCCCAGAACTTTTGCGTAAAGAACTTGAGTATCCACGCGGTTTGGACCGGGAATCTCAAACAGCTTTCTACCATTATGATACGATCCGCTTCGACTGCCTCGATTCGAGGATAAATCTCCATGTCGACACCCTTGGTAGGGTGTATGGCCGGCTTCAGAATGTGCCGAAATAGCATCTCTTCGAGTGCCTCGCCTAACTCACCCCAAAGACCATTCTTACGATACTGTTGCAAATCGAAGAACGGCTCTTTGTAATTTTCATTCATGTCGTAGAAGTCCCGGGCATAGAAAGCATGTGCTGTTTCATGGACTAGTAGAACAGCCACGATGAACGCAGATCGGATCGCATCTACGGGCGAAGGGTTCGAGTTCTCTGCATATGCTGCAAAGGCCTCATTGAGGATGATATACTGATACTGACCGTCGTCAGCAGGAAGTCGATTGATCTCGCCACGGATGAAGACACCTTTGCCAAAATCTTCCTGTGACATATACTGCCTGGCACCGTCTTGATTGGGTTCTCTAGGCTCAGGTTTGAAGGCACCAAACAATATGACGACGCATTGCGCAAGCGAGTTGAGGTCGTTCTTGACTGCTGCATCCTCAGTAGTAGTATTCTCCGGCTCGTCGTATTCCAAGTACATCCGACCACCGGCCCGAGCTTTCTTGCCGTATTTGACGCGCCTGAAGAACGCAAGAGCAGGTGTACTGGTCAGAAGCTTGGACGCTACATTGAGTGCAGGCTCGAGAGCTAGCCATGTGTTGGTCTTGTTGGGAAAGTCCTCGAGGATCCAATTTCGCGGATGGTACATGGGATGAACCGGGCTGTTTAAGTCACAGAATGGTGATTCGAGGTCAATCTTGCCGCAGCCGAGCGCGTCGAGCTTAGGTCCCCATTCCTCTCGTGTTAGAAAGACTTGATCCGATCCGTGATTTAGACACTTTTTCCAAAGAGCGTTTGCGCAATCAAAAGAGGTAGGTCGCACGCGGAATTTTGTTGCTGTCGACTGGGTTGGCACTTTGGGCTTCTTTGAGGAATCACCGAGGCTTCGGGTCCTTGCCATTTTACTAAGAACTAATACAAAGTTGTGAACGTGTTGGCTGAAGTGAAGTACCCGATTGTGTCTCCATAATCGAGACGTCTGAGACTCATGAATGTAGCTTTACTGGAACAATAGCCGTTGTACTCGTATGTCAAGGACACTGTGAGCTTCGCAATTCGTGGCTTTGTCGGAAAGATCCGCGTACTTTGCTTCTGTTTGCACAACGTACGTCAAGTGTCCGTGCTCTGCCTTATTAATTATGGTTCGCCTCACATTGTCGCCATACATACTGTCACCAACTACATGCACGCTGCTATCTACGAAGACTTGAATGGAGTATGTGTTGCGGGAATACGCTTCATGTATTCTTTTGGGCTGTCTTTCGCGTCGATTTGCGCTGAAGTACTACTTCTTCTGCACGTCCACGTTTCCTCTTCTTCACGGGTTGCATAAGGCGCTCGACCGCTTCGTCGTCCAGTTCCGATAACTCGTTGTCATCGTCTTCAGCGAGCAGTCGACTTCGCCTCGCCTCATTGACTGCATTGAGAAGTCTCATTTGATCTTTCTCTTCCCACTCTACAACCTCACATGCTTTCCGCTTCCCTCTAGTCTTGTTTGCGACTCTTTCAGTCCACTGCATTTTGCCTTCATGCTCTCCACTCTCCTAGTACAGTCCCACCCAATTCACTTGCGGCACAAATAACGCTTTTTCTGCCGCCTTTCCTTCCAATTTTCGGAAGTCTATGCCATAACTTTTGAGTTAGCAGCTTATGCAGCCATTCCGGATTGACGGGGGACGTCAAGAGGCCGGGTACGCTCACTGCGTGGTTGCCATCCACAGCGACTAGGAGGCGATCCCACTCCATGACGACGCCGTCCTTCGGATGTATGACGGGTGCAAATTGATGTATTGAAGACATGGTGCTCGAGCGCGTAGTCGAATTCGCGGTCTTCGTCATCCGGACTGTCTCCATTATATTCTTGCAGATCCTAGAAAGGCTCGGTGTATTTGTCATTCTTGTCAGTCCGATCACGGGTGTAGTACGCGTGACCGAGCTCATGGTGTAGACAGTATCCAAGACTGAACGCGAACCGTGTCATTTCGCATGGATTCTTGCTCGCCAGCGAGTAGGAAGTCCTTGTATGCTTGGATAATGACGATTTAGCGCGCATTGCTTTTCTCGTCAGGCAGCTTCGAGTGATCGCCACGGAAGAGTTGCTGTGTTCCAAATTCAGCGCGCGAGAGGCAGTATTCGGCGTGGTCTGTGTTTCATGGCCAGGCTTGCCGCGAGTCTTGGGAACGCCGAAGAGAAACTTGATCTTGGGAGCTACTTCCTCCAGACCTTTGAGAGTTTCTTGGTTTCGTTTCTCGACCAAGTCTTCGTCCTCAGTGAAGTCCAAGTAGGTTCGCTTGGACTCATGGTCGACTCTCTCCACGCCATGTTTGATCCGACGAAAGAATTTCAGTGAAGCAGGGCTGGTGAGTAGTTTAGATGCGAGCTGAAGTGCTGGCATCAAATACTTCCATAAGTCTGAGTCGTTGGCGAAGTCTTCCAATGGCCAGTTTTCGGGCGCGAATATGGGGTGAATGTCTTTTGAAAAGTCTCTAGACGCTGGGGCTGGAAGTCTTACTTCATTGCCGCAGCTCACTTCGTCAAGTTCTTCGCCCAAGCCTCTTTCTGCAATTGGTCATCACCCTTACGCTTGAGCATAACGCCCCAGATACCAGCGCGGAGATACTGATTCCAGGTCTCATCATCGAGGTCGAACTCATGTTTCGATGGCGTTGATACTATGCTGGCCTCGGTGGGGATGGTGGAAGCCTCGCTCTTCGGTGTGCCGGGAGTGCTTGACAGTGACTCCTGGTGCGAACCCTCTGACGATGTGTTCAAAGTAATAATCGAAGATTTCTGGTTCTTAGGAGTCAACACATCGTCCGCGTTCTGCTTCTTGCTCTCAGTAACAGACGTCGCAATGCTGATCTTGCGTGGGCTCTGGTCCAGTGAAAATGCATGATGACCGCTCGAGCTCAACCGTTCATTGACAATCTTCTGACGTCCCCACTGCTCGCTGTGGTAGCGGACAGTGTAACACTGCTGGTGTCTTGCGTCTTCTTCGGTCCGAGCATACGCTTTCGGCTTCGACCCCTGGTTGACGGTGCGTTGTCGTGCATTGTGGTCGGTTGATGTCAGGAGGTTGGGCTGCTCTTTGTGCAGATTGCCTGCGAACTGCACAATGGTCGAACGTTGTGTAGCCCGTGGTTCCACATCTTCTCGTCACGCGTCGTCAAAGCCGCAGGAGGCTCGAGTGAGTGAAGGACTGCTGTGGCCTGTTGCACCTCGAACAGCCGTCTGCCTCCAGCGCCTGGACCGCTGGACTCCTTCACTCACACCTGAGTCTCACCACCCCTTGGAGGATGGGATTTTGACGTTGTTGGCTTTCGTTTTCATGTGGTACGCGTCTGAGGGAAGTGTAAATTGAGGTTATATAACTTACTTGTTCAACTGGAGTCAGTATATCGATATAGCGTCAACCTTTAGGATAACATGGAGCGCGTTCCTTCTATAAAGTCCAACCATGAGATTGCTCATATCTTTTGTCACTTACCGCTTGCACGGCATTGCTTATTTCCTGCTGCTTGTTGCTCTACGCTTGTCATGAGTCTTCACATTTCTTCTATCTTTCGCTTGGCTGGCACCCGTGGACGGCCGAAGTTCTTCGTCTCACTCCCGGTAGAATGAGGCTGGTCTTGGGTGTCAACCCTTATTGCATCTTCGGTGTTATTAGCGTCCTTAAGGTACTCTGCGCGAGTTCGCGTCAGTCTCGACTCCTTAGTGGTCTTGCGCTCTTCCACATTGTCAACCGCTTTGCACTTCTTATGGCTCTGTATTGCATACTCTGCATGCTCTGCAGCCACTGCGTCCGTTAGACGCTTGCGGTCTAAGCGTTCGTACACCTCAATGACATGCCGCGGTCGTCTAAGCGGGTCTGGCGTCGGTCTTCCTGGTGTTTCTTCTTCTGCCTCGGACTCGTTCCCGGATATACCAGGTTTCTTGGGCTCTAGTCGTCGACCTGCTACGACCGCGCTTCGCCGGGCTGAGGCAGCCTCCTCTACTTTCTCTACCTCTTTATATAACTTCCGTCGCCAACCCCATTGTTCATAACGGTTCTCATTCATTGTTATGCAGATACCCTGGTCCAAGGCAGGCATGCATAGCGCGCTTAGCTGCTTCTTTCTGCTCAGATTATTCACATCATCCCAAAACTCGGTCGTCAATAGTCGATGGAGCCACCATGGATCTACGGGGAAAATGAGATGTCCTGGCAAATGAACAAGTTTCTCACCTACCAGTGCCTTGATGACGGGTTCGCGCTGGATGCTCACACCTTCCCTGGGATGGATGATGGTACTGATGGTGTCCTTGAACAGAGCTGCTTCGAGCGCCATGCCTAGCTCACCTTTCCTCGTACCATCGTGCTGCTCGAGACTGATCAATGGTTCCAACCAGTCTTCGTGATTAATAGATTTGATGGAAGCGTAGAATGCGTGCGCAATCTCGTGAATCATTGTGAAGGCAAGGCTGAATGCCCATCGTGCATATGCACATGCGTTGGGCGATTCCTTTTGGATGAAATCCTTGTAAGCGTGGTTTAGTACGACCGTGAGACATCTATCCTTCAATCCACGAAGGACAGAGTCATCCCCCTTGAAGAATATCGTTTTGCCAAACTCAGTATGACCTATCACGGTTATACCATGAGTACATGGTCCTGGAGGTTCTGAAGGAATCTTGATTGCACCGAATGCCCATTGAATGTGCTCCGCCAGGCTGGCTAAGTCTTCGCGAACTTGCTTCTCTTGTGGAAGGAGTACGTCTTTTACGGGCTCCGTGTACGCAACGTAGTTCGGTGGCTTTAGTGGCTCACCTGGAGGACAAGGGGTCTCTAGGCCGAATCGAATGCGCCTGAAGAAAGACAAGGCTGCTCTGCTTGTTATCATACGTGAGGCAAGTCGTAGTACAGGCTCGATAGCTTTCCACAGCTCCGAATCCGAATTGCCGGTGAACTGCTCCATTGGCCAGTTCGTAGACGCAAACATTGCGTGGATAGGATTAGTCAAATCGCCAGTAGGGTTTCCTTCGATTGCATAGTCATGGCAACGCATTTTCGTTACCTGAGGCATAAAATGCTTGATGCTGAGTCTGGCATTAGGGGTCACGTATGAGTTCCAGTCTTCATCGCTGCAGCCATACTGGGTCCTTCCCTTGCGTGTTCTGGCAACCATGTTCCGAGAGTGTTGGGAGCGCATCCGATGCTTTAGAATATCAATGAAATGGACGATACACATTCTACCCACCACTCATCAGTTTTCTATAGCAGCGATGGTTGTCACAATGTCCTTCATTTAAACGTTCGTATGTATGGCCATTGAGGAAGTGGTGTGGGAGGTGCATTGTTCTCTTGTCACGAACATTGCACAATGTTGATAATGCAAGATTGGTCATGTTGGACAATAGGTTTGGAGGCCCATACTAACAAGTTCGACAGCTCAAGGACACTCGGACGATTGTTGAAGGCGCTCGAGGACGCATCTGCGCAGTCCTCAGCAATCGAACGCGGGATATCGGTCTCATCATGGTCCGTGGCTTGAAGTAATGGTCTATGGTGCCAAGGGCGGTTGAAAAGTTTGTA
Source organism: Setomelanomma holmii (assembly GCA_010015745.1). NCBI lineage: Eukaryota > Fungi > Ascomycota > Dothideomycetes > Pleosporales > Phaeosphaeriaceae > Setomelanomma > Setomelanomma holmii. The sequence continues at coordinate 104,566 of ML978235.1, forward strand.
TGCTGGCATTGTTACCTGTGTTTGTTCCGGTCAGCACTCACAAGGTTGCGACAGTCCTTGCCTTAATCGAGTGTAGTGCTCCGAATAGGCTAGTGACTGTACCACCTCGTTTAGAACAATGATTCACAGCTTGTATACTTGTCTTTCGGATGCTTCTTCGATGTTTGCATGTCGCCATTCTTGCAGAATACTTTATGCTCACAAATTGAATGGCACTGAGCTCATGGCCACATCAAACGCGCGTTTGATGATTCATTTTGTAAAAGCCTAAGGCACGACCCTACGTTCATCAACACAGCACCTCGCCAGTTTGGACCTTCAACGCTGCGCCAGTGAACGTTCGACCCAGTGCCATATCTACAGCACCTGAAGTAGGTTCGTCTGACAGGTGCATGCCTAGCCAAACGGGCATGCAGCGCACACGCTCTCGACACGCGGTGTTGCCGCATTGGTGTCGCGGATGATCTCCATGAGCGACACCAGGAACCCCAGCATGTGCCGAGGTTTCGAATCCGCGATGGCCATGGGCGGCAGATCCGAATTCTAGGGTTGGCACCCTGCCAGGGCACGATCCCAGTTCTGCTTCGCGATAATGGGCACAGGTGGTGTTCTTGTATGCGTAAATGTCAGTGAAGCAGAAGGAGACGCAGGGCGACGCGCCATCATATCCATTCAGTGTATCTGTAACGAATCAGCAGGTTTATGCGGACGATGTTGCAGCAAGTTGATGCCGTCATAGTGACTGGCGTGATGTGCCCACGAACGAGACGGTGTGCCATGCACAGACCAGCACTAGCCACTCTTGCCATGCCAAGTGATCCTTGCAACGCCACATTCGAGAATGTGGCGCTTGCGTGCAGCGGGCAAGCACGACGGACATCAGGGTTTTGACAATCAAGAACTAGATACTGGGAAGCGACGCCCAAAATTTGAAGGCATCACAGTGTTGCAGCAGCATATGTGAGCTGGGCTGGGCCATCGCGATGGCTTTTAATCCACAACATGTAGTCGAGGAATGTGGCTGATGACGCAACGCAAGCTCTAGGATCCCCTGATGACGATCGCCCGCATCAAGCCCACATTCAACTCAAGACGCCGTCATTGAGCTAAGAGCAGCGCTTTCCGTAGCAAGGCTTCCCTCGTGTGGACCAATTTGAGCAAAATGTGGCAGCCCAGCGGCACATCATCAAGGAATTGGCAGCGCGAAGGGGTTGACAGGCGTCCGCGGCTCGATCTAGAGACGCACATCGGCCCAGACTTGTCGCGGCCATGCGTTGCGGGGTGCCTTTGACAACTGGGTAATTTTGTTGACCTACGCGCGTATGACGTAGTTGCGACTCGCGTGTCACGGCAACCGCTTCCCACCACCCAAAATAAAGCTGTTCGCACTTTTCGTCGCCCTTCCCTCACATCACTCAGATACCCCCATTTCGCGCTCAACTCACCCAGACCACTCACGACATTGATTCTGCGTTTGTTTATTTGATACCCTCTTGATACCCAGAAAGTAGCATCACACAACATGGCGGGCTCGAAAGCTGTCAACCGTACGTCTATTGCGCCTTTGTGTACTGGCTGTTCTGACATTTTCTAGGTCCGGTTGACCTGAAGCAAAAGGAAGCGGATGTGAACCGAAAGCTCCAGCTTTTCGGCATCTTCCAGGGTATGTTTTGCGTTGTCTACCAAGTGCTTGCTGCTATGTGGTACAAAGACGCTGACTCGTGCCCCAGCCTTCTCCAACGGAAAGGTCCCATCCAACAAGCAGATTGACATTGCATTGAACTCAGCAATTGCGTCAAAGCCCCTCTCTAGCCCATCCAAGAAGCTCTCGACCGAGGGCCAGAAGCTCGTGGCCGACCTCAAGACTGTTATTGAGCAGGCCAAGATCCTCCTCCTCACCAAGAACGATGGCAACCTCCTCCAGGACTTCATCTGGCAGGCGGAGCAAATCACAGGTGCTGGCACCACTCTGCCTGGCGCGCCCGTCGACAAGGATACCGCAAGGCAGCACGGCAACGAGGCTCTCGATGGCCTTCGCACGCTCGGTACTCTCCTAATTTCCAACGGCCAGTTCAGGAAGCTCCTTTCTGACGCCAGCGTTCTTCTACGAGACATCGCTGGTGACGCCGCACAAAATACTGCCAACAAGGTCAAGCCGTCAGAACACCAGCTCCAGAATCTGGACCGCCCTGCGGACGACAACACATGGCATGACACCCCCGACCTTTCCAAGGAGAAGCTCCGACAGCAGGCAAAGCAGAACCTGCCTTTCGGCAGCAGAGGTGAAGCTAAGCAGGAGGCGAAGGAAACTGTTGGCGACATCAACCAGGCTGCTCACCCAGAAGGATCCCGCGACCCTCGCGACACCGCCCAGCGTGGTGCGCATGAAGGTCAGACCGGCAAGTCCACTGGACTCAACGCTCAAGGTGCTCTGAATGTTGCCAAGAGCAAGGTTGACCAGAACGTTTCTGAAGAGGACAAGGACCAGGCGCGTGCTCGCCGTGACCAGCTCAACAACTACTTGAAGAACAAGATGCCCGAAGAGCGCCGCGATCAGACCATTTGGCGCCTGAAGAAGATGGTGGTTGAGATTCAAGGACACCAGGACTACCAGCGTGCCATCGAGACCCTCCTCCGCCTCGCGGAACAGTATGGCGGCCACAGTAAGACTCTTGGCCAGCAGGCCACTGGAACCGTGAAAGGTGCGCACCAGGACGACAATTTGCAGACTGCTGAAGCTGATCTCAAGGTGTGTTAAACAGATTTTCATGCGGAAAATGCTCATTGGCTGACAAATATCAAGACATTGCTTGAGCGTTTCGCCAACAGTACCTCATTTGACGACCTGATCGAGTCGATCAACCAGATTTACAAGGACGCTGATCGGGATCCTGAACTCAAGAACTGGTTCAAGCGCATTGATGCTTACATTCGCAAGATCCTCCAACAGCAGGGTTACATCCTCGAGGATGAGTCTAATGAGGAGTGGAACCGTATCTACGACCAGGGCCACGATTTGCTACGTGGTCGCTACCGCGGACATACTGACCGCATCGCCGATGAATTCAAGTACATTGGCGAGCAGTTCGATAGCGACCCGCAGAACAAGGCTTTCGCCGACTCGGTCAATAGGTTGTTCAACGATCTCGGCACTGACGAGAACGGCAAGACCGTGTTCAAGCCCCATCTTCTGAAGGACATCACCGATGTCATCCTGCCAGGACTCTTCGAGAGTGTCCAGTACATTCCTATCCCTCGTATCGAGGTTAGCGATCCTATGATCGACGCCGTCGTCGAGAACCTTGTCATCGAGGGTGACAATCTTGCGCCCAATGTCCTGGAGTTTGGCTCAGACAACTACTGGCGCTGGGGACGCAAGCAAATCACAAGCAAGAACAAGAATAAGGTCATGCTCTCTGTCTCTGGTGTGCAGATGGATCTCCGCGATGTGTCATACTACATCAAGCGCAAGCAAGGCTTCCCTTCGATCACCGATAAGGGTGTCATGGACATCTTCATGGGAGGCACCGGTTTCAGCTTCAAGGTGGAGATGGAGACTGCTGACAAGGCTCGCGAGAACCATGCCCAGACTCACTTCTTCAAGGTCACCAAGGTCGATACCGACATTCAAAACCTTCAGATCAAGCTGAAGAAGAGCAACCACAAGCTGCTCTTCAACATGTTCAAGCCTTTGTTGCTCAAAGTCATGCGCCCTGTCATTCAGCGGGTCTTGGAGAAGCAGATCAAGGACTCTGTCAATCAGCTTGATGGCATGCTCTACGACGTCAAGGTGGAGGCCGACAAGGCCGAGACTGAGGCCAAGCGCAATCCCGATCCCCAGAACCTTCAGAACATCTACCAACGCTACGCACAAGCCGCGCAGAAGCGCGTCATGCAGGGCAAGCAGAAGAAGGAACAGGTCAAGGAGAGGACCAAGGATACCCAGGTCAACGTTGCGGTTACTCAGCACGACTCTATCTTCAAGAATATCTCCCTGCCCGGAGGTATCTCATCGAAGGCTACCGAGTACAAGGATCTTGCCGCCAAGGGCGACAAGTGGGAAAGCCCGATCTTCTCGATCGGTTCTGCCAAGGAGACTTCGAGCTTGTCCAAGGTCGCTCACGTCACCCGCAAGCCTCATGGTCGCGCGGGTGGTTACGGCTCGGACATGGGCTCGGCTACTGGTACTGGACAGGGTCTCGGCGCCTCTCAGGGGCTCAACCCTGCCCAGCCCGTCGGCTCTACTGGTCTCGATGGTGCTAGCCAGGGCTACGGTCAGTCCCAGCATGGCTACGGTCAGTCCCAGCCCGGCTATGGTCAGTCCCAGCCCGGCTATGGTCAGTCTCAGGTCGGTTATGGTCAGTCTCAACCTGGCCATGGTCAGTCTCAGCTCGGTGGCACCGGCTCTGCTCTTACCGGCGGCCTTCCTACTTCGCATGGTACTCAGCAGTCTGGTCAGTTCGCCAACCAGGTCGACAATGCATTCAGCAACACCTCTACTGGAGGCACCAGCGGTCTCACCTCTGGTCTCAACAACACAACCGAGGGAACCCACGGCACAACCTCTAGCGCCATCCCGCCAACTGGTGCTCCCGGAACTCAGGGACAGTACAACACCTCCTTTGGTGATCAGAACCCCGTCTTCCAGGGCCGTATCTAGATGTGTTCTGTCAGCGCTTCCTTCAATCGTACGAACTTGATGCACGGCAGCGGGCGAATCATGATTACGACTTCGAGTACCCTTTCCTTTGTTTAGCCTTGGCTCGATGATACCACGTAGCACATGGGTGAAATGGTTTTGCGTTGATACCTTTGCGGCGGCGGAGCAAGAGATGGATAGTGATTGGTAATGTCGGAGGCTAGGATGATACGAAACAAAATGGCATTGCTCCACGTCTGTAGTAATAGTTAATCGAACTGTTTGTTCCCTTCACTATCTTGTTCCATGTGCGCATAAGATACGCTGATCAGCATGCTACCAAGGTGTTATTTACGGTGCACCACATTCTTGTCAAATGAAGATCATGAGTTTGAACCCATCCAACGCGATGCAAATTCGTAAGAAGTTACTTTCCCTTCCTGGCCGTCTACTCGAGAAGCTCTAGGTTCCGCGGCACTATATTAAATTGTAAATGTATTCTTGACGTTACACATGCATTTCATTCATGGCGATGACGAAATATCAAGAAGCATGTGTCTCATGCGCTTACATTTGTGGACGAGCAACATTCCACGATGAAAAGAACAACATGTAGACAGCCAATGCGTGCTTCGATACCGCAAGTCTTGATGTAAATAGTGTTTCATGGATTCAGTCGACGCAGAGCGGCGGCGGACATCCAGCTGCAGCTGAGTGATTCTGTGCAGAAGAACTCTCCATACGTCCATTACCGGTGGACTCGGGATTTGCAAGTGTTATGTCAGAGCGTGAAGAGGCTTGCAGTACAAAGCCTGCAAGAGAAAGGAACCTACGTAGTTTCCATGCAAAACATTTAAAGCAGTTATATTTCAGCACTTCAGTGCCTGCAGACATGGTAGGCGTGCTGATTCCATTCTGGCATTGACAGGCTTAAAATGGCATCCAGGATGTCGACAATCTTTTCGTACTCGGATTATTTGGGAAAGACTGGTAAGAAAAGATCGTATGCAGCGGTGGGATGGCCATTTATATCGATGCATTCTGCCCGTACTCAGTGTTTCCCGATGTTCTTCGTCTCAGCGCAGACACAATTGCCGCGTATGTGACGACACATGCATTTCAAATCCGTACTTCCGGGTCATTAATGAGAGATCGACGGAAGAAAGGCGCCATGGATAATGTAGCTTTACGTCTCGAAGCTGTGGTCCGCAGCCATGGACTTTGTGCAGCTCAAATTCGGGTCACCAGACCTGCAGGTCATGCGGAGGATTCTGCGGAAATTTCTGAAGCCAACAGTCGAGTAAGTGGTCACGGATATCCTCCCACAAAAGAGAAGTCGCAAATTAATACCTGAGCACTTTCCAGGTCTCGACACACACACTTCGAGCGTTACGCGGTTTCTAGTAAGTGAAAGCGCAGCAAGTACAGATTTGCCATTCGAACTCTGCTTTTCAAAATCGGCCAGCACAAGCCATAATCAAACTTGTACGGCCTCTCTGGAATCTCATGTTGGTTGCGAAGCTGGAAGAGGTCCAGAACATCAGCCTGGGGCGCGGTAATCTTGGAAAAAGCGCAGCAGGCCATAAGGCTAGACTCCGCAACAAGCAATTAAGTGGGGCTCAGAAGGTCTGGTTTGACTTGATTGATTACCTATTTGAGCCTAGTAGTTGCCTATAGAGCCTTAATTCCTACCTAGATGGGTAAGTGGGTCTCTGAAGGTGAACGGATTGACTTGCTTGTTGCGGACTGTGCATGAGGCGTACTCCTAGACCTTTTCGTGACTGCAAGTAGCCCCACATATAGTGACTGACATTGCGTTTCTGACTCTGTAAAATCTCCAGGACACAGCTATAGAATGCAGCTATAGTTCCTATTGAAGCCGAGGCCTGTTGTGACACGGACCCTCGGAAGAAAAACATGTGAGGACGGAGAAATGATTTTGGACTCGGAGAACCCAAGCTTTCCAAATACGAAGAAGTGGGGGCAATCTTGGAGACAGGCAGCCATGAAGCTACCACTGTCATGGCTTTGGGTCGACACATGTGGAATCCAAGTTTGGCTTTTGTAAGGCGTCAGAAATTCCGAAGATGCGAAAGAACATGTGGCAAAGATGGGACCGTTTTCTTCCGTGAGGTGGAGAAAGATGGCAGACATGGGTTCGTACTTGAAGGCTTTTTCGAAAAAGCGGGCACCAGCAGGACATAGCAAGAGTTCACGCTCTTTTCGGTGTCGCGACAAGAATCGTGGATGAATGAAAAAAGCTCACGTTAAGATTTGGGAAATTTATGTGCCAAGTCCAAAATTAGCCCACACGTGACGTTCAACTTTGCACACTTGATGCCGCATCATCTACCTCTTCAACGTCTTCTGCTTCTCCGCCTCAACCTTCCTCTCCATAACCCTCAGACCCTTCCTCCTCCTCACCCGATCCACATACCTCTTCGCCACATTCTCGCGATCCGCCAATTCTCCCAAATCCTCGAGCTGATCCTCCGTAAACGGGACCCAGAAGGGATCTTCATCCAGCATTTCAAAGCCCGCAAAGCGCAATTGCGGGGACGCAGAGCCTGAACTGCGCTTGCGAATCTCGTCGCTGAAGCCGAATGATTCTGCCACAGGGAGTAGGGCGTTGATGGTGAATGTTTGATTTCCTGTTGTGCTGGCGGAGGAGGTGGATGATAATGTTTCGGAGAGGATGGTGCCGCGACGACGTGTCAGGACCGCGTACACACGCCCAAGTACATCTGTAGAAGCCTGGATTTCGCAGCTGTACATGGCGAGCAGCATGCGAGGAGACCAGTCGAGGAAGCCTTGGTGGATGCTGGAGCGTACGGCTTTGATGACTTCGCCAGTAAGACGGCCGCGATCGGCGACGGCGTCTTCGTCGGAGGGGACAGAGATGGTCACGTCTTCGAGGAAGACGGCGATGCCTTGGACGGGCTCGGCGCAGCAGGGCCCTTGGGCTGTGGCGAGTTGGAAGGCGTAGGTTATTGTTGAGGCGAAGGTGTGTGCGGTCACTGTGCGATCGGATGGATTTGCAGCTTCGGCGTCAGGGGACTCGGATTCGCGCAATCTGGTAGAGTCAGTTGGGAGTAGAACCTAGACGGGCCAATAATAACTTACACTTTGCCGCATATACCTGCCTTGGTCGCATCAACCAGAATGTTCGGACCTATTCGCCTCGGCCCAAAGGCTGTGATCTTCTCGATAACATCCGTCCAGACTTCTTTCTGGCCTTTGGCTTCAGCGAAAGCCTCCTGCAGCTGCTTCTTGAAGTCGACTTGACTTAGTGTGTGACCCATCTCGCGCTGCTCTGCCTCTTGCATGCCATCGTGCTCGGCAGACGTTATCTCTGGGTGTAGGTTCGAGTCAGTCCGGCCCTCTTCTTCCGCCCTCCTCTCAGCGTACAGTCTCTTAATGGCACCCGAGTTCTTCCCTAAAAACTCAGTAATGCTTGGTGGTAATGGTCGTACTCGTAAGCGCACCGACACATGCTTGCTGGCTGTCTCGCCAATGACCGTACCTCGTGGTAGATTAGGATCTTTCGGTAGGTTCATCTCGGCGGCTGAAACAATCGACTCGCGATATGGCACGATTGGTTCACCAGCTTGGATCTCGCACTTGGCAAACCGCTCTCGTAGATCCTTCAGGCAACGCTCAAGATGAAGTTCGCCTGCTGTGAGAATGACGTGCTCTCCGCTTGGTAGCTGCTCGTACTCGGCGCAAGGGTCGCTTTGTACAAGTAGTTTAAGACCTTTGATCATTTTGTCGAGGTCATAGGGGTTTTCTGGTTCCAACGCAACTCGCACAATGGGTTGTGTGCCCATCTGAACTCCAGCAAGATTGAGAGAACCAGGAAGCTGTGAGCAGAGCGTGCCTGATTTGAGAACATGACCTTCAAGTCCGCCAATACCAAAGACGACGCCAGCTGGTACTGATGTCAATGGTTCCAGCCCACGACCCATCATGAGATATAGCGCGGTGATTTTGACCTTATGTGGCTCCGGCGCGGCGTGTGGGTTTGCGGGAGTGAACTTTGGGCCTAAGACATAGACCTCATCGCCCACATTCAGGGTGCCTGAAAATATGCGTGCGAAGCCGATGAGATGTTCGACATCTTCTGGTGCTTGTGTGGTATTCTCCCCAGGTGTCTCCGTCACGCCAATGGCAGCCGAGCTGAGAGCTTCTGTGACACTACTGACGTTCGCATCGCCGTTCGTTGCAGCTTGCTGTCGTGCTATCTCAGCCCGCTTCTTACGCCCTAGCTCTCTTGCCTCTTCGGCGGTCAGCGCGCCACCTCTTCGTTTGTTCTGTGGCAATTCGCTGTCGGGTACAGATATCATCTTGCTGACGTATGCAACGACAGGTGCATCTTTCGAGGTCTTGAAGTTCGTCATTGCATCGCGCACCTCAGGAGCAACATAGTCCGCCCCAGGAGAGCTGTCGATGATCTCTGGCATCCTCTCTGCTTGTGCTTTGGATGGCGCGGGTAGATACTCGGTCACAGATACTAGGAGCGCCGTGGATAGCGGCAGCCACGCTGCGAAGAGAGCGGTCAACAGTGCTCTTGGGTCCCGCGAACGGAGCACATGTGCTGCGAGGTTGAGGTTCAGCGACTTGGTGATCTTCTCGACCATTGTGGGATCTCTGTTGTACATGTATGAGTATATTGATGAGGTATATACAAGGCGAGTTGACAAGAAAAAGGAAGGAAAGGAAATCCACGCACCCCTTCCCATTGTTACCTCCGGTGGTGGCCTCATATATGGCCCATATATTCTCCAGGACTAACTGAACGAACATGGGCTTGAGGTGTCGGCCTTTGAGATGCTTGGAGCTGAGCACTCGCTTGGTCTTTGGGTCTAGGTAGAAGTCGCCCCACAGTACCTTTTCGAGGACAGAACGCTTGATGCCCAGCTTGCGCTCATAAAGGCCAGCGAACTGCCTCACTGTGAAGGCCCAGCCGTCGATGGCACTGCCAAAGATGACGTTGTTCTTCTCCGGCGCGAAGTAGATGTCTTCGTCGTCCTTCTCCTCGTACTCGGCGGGAGTGTTGGTCGTGTCGACGCTGTCGCCATTTTCTAGGACAGAGGAGGATCTAGTGTCAGTCTTCTCAGCAGCTACAGTGTTCAGGCGCTCTTCCATCTTCTCGCGCCAGCGTAGGTCGTCTTCCATGCGCTCGCCCTGGTAAAAGCTGCCCATGACGGCATTTACCTGTTCGACTAGTTTGCTCAAATGAGTGTGCGCCTCTCCAGGGCTCATCTTCAGTTCTGTGATTAGTCTGTCCATCTTGTTGATGACAAGTAAGGGCTTCAGCTTCTCGATCCACGTCTGTCGTAGCACGGTCACGGTCTGACTACACACGCCCTCGACAGCGTCTACGAGCACGACTGCGCCATCGCACAGGCGCGATGCTGTAGAGACCTCGTAGCTGAAGTCTATGTGTCCCGGCGAGTCTATCAGGTTTATGAGGAACTCCTTCTGCTCGGGTTGCGCATCGGGTGCCGACCGCCGCAGGAGGGAGAAATATAGTGAGATGGCGGAGGATTCCATGGTGATGCCACGCAATTGCTCGTCGGGCCGCGAGTCGAGATATCTTATCTTGCCGGCGAGCTTGGGGGAGATGATGCCATTTGTGGCGATAAGGGCGTCTGTGAGCGAGGTTTTGCCATGGTCCTGCCTCAATCAACGGAAGGAGCAACGACGCGCACATTCCCCACTCACCACATGAGCCATGATGCAGATGTTGCGCACATTGTCGGCCGCCTGCTGAAGCTGGATCAGCTTCTCTGGCGGGACTACAGGCATCGCGGATGTGTCGCGTTGCGCGCGGCTGTTGGAGTTTCCGGCAGGCGCGACGGTGGTGCCGCTGTGTAGTATACAGATGCAACCCAGTAAAGTCGTCGTTATCGCGTCTCACCAGCGCTCAAGGGGCATCGGCGGTGGAGAAAGAAATGAAGGGCGCGTGCCTGCGACAAGTTGTGCTGGTGAAAGCAGGCGAGTGGTTGCGGGAGAAAATATATGAAACCGTCTGACAGGCACCCCGCTATGGTTGGCTGCGTCACCATGGCTCATTGTGAGCCCTGCACCAAAAAAAAACCGTGGGTCTCGACGTCAATAGCGCTCCCGCAGCGCAGCGCAGCGGAATCATGGCTAGCCACAACACACGCCAAACGCATTCAGCCCTGCCATGGCGACGTTTGCCCGCCTAATCGAGGCCTCGCTGGCGGTCAGTATTATTGGAGTCCTTCCAACATGTCCTCATAGCCCCGCGCCTGCCTCGACGGTGCTGGGTCCATGCATTTCCCCTGTCGCTCCTGCCGCGTCGATCTCCCTTAACTCGAACGTAATATATCTCGGTCGCCCATTCTCGCCATTGCGCCCCCAACAACCGCGACAATAATACTCACTGCCTGCGACGATTGAATGTGACACGCGACCATGGCGACGTCGGCGGAGAGCGCGCAACAAACGCCTTCCACACCAATCGCCATCCGCTCCCCAGGCATGAAGCTGGATACGATGCCCGCCCAGCCTCGCTTTGACAGCGTCAAGGCGGCGAGCGCGAGTGCGGGCATAATGTCGCCCGTCAACCAGAACGGCTGCTTCGAGTTCGACCGCATAATCAAGGCCGGCCATGTCGTCAAGCGCACGCGCAAGACCAGAGTACGCAGTTCCGGGGAGGATCATCTCGTGTACTAACAGTTGCAGTCGTGGAAGCCTATCTACATCGTACTGCGGCCCAATTGCCTCTCCATGTACAAGGACAAGGACGAGACGAAGCTGCGCCACCAGATCAACCTCTTTGAGATCACCGCCGTCGCCCGTCAGCGAGACTCGAAGAAGAAAATGGAGCACGTGTTCGGCATCTTCTCGCCCGCCCGCAACTACCACCTGAGCGCATCGAGCGAGAGAGAGGCACAGGAATGGGTGGACCTTATACGGACGGAGGCGCGCATAGACGAGGAGGAGGGCGAGTTGACCCTCATGAGCCCCACAGGCAAAAAGACGTTCACAGGCTTCGACAGGGACAAGAGGGAGGCGATCAGTGCAAACATAGCTTCGAGTTCTTCCGAAGCTGAAGCAAGGCCGTCGAGCTCAGTCGCACCAGAGGCGATGCACAGCGCGCGACGGCCATCGCAGGCTCTCAACTACTCGGGCAACGAGCGCAACTCGGCTTCCGACTTCGACTTCTCTGACACGGGCGGTCCTATGGCCTCGGCTGCCTCGCTACCACGGAAGATTTCGTCGCAGAAGCGCAACTTCAGCCAGCAGAGCAATATCGGCACGACACCAGACGACGAGCGCGTCGTCTATCACGGTTGGCTGTATGTGCTAAAGTCTAAGGGCGGCGTGCGCCAGTGGAAGAAGGTGTGGGTAGTCCTTCGACTAAAGGGTCTCGCCTTCTACAAGACAGACGAGGAATACTCCGCAATCCACATCATACCCTTCTCCAGTATCATTGACGCTGTCGACATTGACTCAGTGTCGAAGAGCAAGCAGTACTGCATGCAGGTCATAGCCGAGGAGAAGAATTTCAGGTTCTGCGCGCCCGACGAGAACTCGCTGGCGAAGTGGCTCGGTGCCTTCAAGAGTCTGCTAATCAAGCGGAAAGAAGCCGAGCAGAAGCGTGCAGTGCAAGCTGGGCCGAGTACAGCTGTCGCACAGACTCCAGTAAAGGTGATTGCGTCGCCCCAAATACAGCCACCAACACCACAAACGTCCGCGCAGCAGCCGCTCAGCATCAAATGACCTGGACGATCTGACCCTGTACATACACAAGACGTACAGGTCTCTCTTTAATCACGCCCACCGCCGGCAAGTCGACCACGTCTCATTTCCTTAGCGTCATCTACTTCACGATTGCCATGATTTACGACCTCACCATCCACCCCGATGTGGCACTTGATACTCCGATGGATACTAGCATGTCATCGCTACCACCACCTTTACTATATTTTGTCTGTAAGCTAGCTATTCGTGTAGTCGTAGTGTCCTTGTAATGTCGAATGTCAGTTCTGCTTTCTACTCCAGCATCATAAGACACGTCCCAACTTTCCTAGCCACAGACTCGTGGTTTGATTTCGAGCACATCTTCCCGCAATGATCCTTCCGAATCTAACAATGTTTCCGAGTCTTGGCAATCCGCCGCGATATTGCGAGGTCGAGCATTTTGCGACGTTCCTCCAATGACGAGTTTCTCCGACACCACCTTTGTATCACGTTTCGACCGCCAAGACACGTTCTTTTCTCTTGAAGTGGTACCGCATGGTAGTTACAAGGTGTCTCTCAGATCCTATGTAGGTAAGGAGGCGCGTGCGGAATCAATCATACTCGAAACCCACCTAAGAGAGCGCACAGGATATATGAGGTGTCGAAACAAAGCCAAGCGTCTAGTACGCGAGACGCATGGCTGCAAGTCGCAGCAAAAGCTTGATGGCAGTCAAAGGCCGACATGGCCTACAAGATGAATGATCAGCCCGGTCATGTTGTCCAAGTAGGACTTCGACCCTTCAGACATACAGGATCCCGCCATCTATCATGAAGTTCGCCGTATCTCTTCTGCTCCTGGCAGCCTCAATTACATCAGCATCTCCAACCAAGGTACTGGTGAAGCAAGCTACTGTTACTGATGCTGCCAATATTGGATATGCACAGCAGAATGGCGGGTAAGATTGCACATGCATTCAGTCAATAACTTACTCACTTCTCAATAGAACCAAGGGAGGCGCTGGCGGACCTACGACAACCGTTTAGCACTCTTCCCCAATTATCTGCCGCTGCCATCGCCACTGGACCCCTCGTCATTGTCGTCCAAGGTTCCATAAGCGGTGCAGCAAAGGTCCAGGTAGGGTCTGACAAAACCATCGTTGGCATATCTGGCAGCTGTAAGACGTTCCGTCCCAGACCACTCACTTATCTACCCAAACCATCCCTTAATGCACGTTGCTGATTTTCCATACCAGCCTTGACAGGAGTCTGCCTCACCATCCTTGGCCAAAAGAACGTCATTGTCAGGAACATGAAGATCGCAAAAGTCCTCGCCGCATATGGTGACGCCGTCACTATCCAGCTCTCCACCAACATTTGGGTGGATCACTGCGATCTCTCTGGCGAAGAGACCGCGGGCAAGGTCAGTCTCATACCAAACTACAATGCCCCTAGTGGTCACTGATCGGCCTTTTAGGACACATACGATGGTTTAGTCGACCTCTCTCACGCCGCCCACTTCGTGACAATCTCACACACCTACTTCCACAACCATGTACACCCCTCCCCTGAACTCCTTCCACATTCCCAATCGCTCTCACACACATCTAACCCTATCGCAGTCCAAAGGCACCCTCGTCGGCCACTCCGACAGCAACGCCACCGAAGACACCTGCCACCTATGCGTGACATACGCCAACAACCACTTCTACAAAGTCGCCTCGCGCGGCCCACTGCTGCGCTTCGGAACAGCGCACATTTTCAACAACTACTACGACGAGCAGGACACGGGTGTGAATGTGCGCATGAATAGCCAGGCGTTAGTGCGAAGCACGGTGTTTGAGAACAGTGGGAAGAAACTGGTATATAGTGAGAATAGTGATGAGATTGGGTAGGTCTGCCAAGCGGGAGCGAGGTGCTGCATGGGAAGATGAGTGCTGGGATGAAGTGAGCTGACAAGGATGAATAGATGCGCGGTCGTCATTGGCACGAATTTCGCTGGTCAGAGCGCCAACACTGCGCAGACGGGCAGGTTGAATGCAAGCAGCTTTACGTATCCGTATACGCTGTTAGGGACCGCGAATGTTAAGGCTAGTGTGACGAAGGAGGCGGGGCAGACGTTGGGGTTTTAGGTCAGGATCAGCGGCAACGACGTTGAGGTAAGGCGGCGAGCTGGTTCGTGTATATACTGTTGTTCGTATGTTAATTAGACTATTAACCATGTTACCATGTGCAGTGCTGCTAGACTTTAATCGCGCCAAGGTAACGCTAAGCTAAACGTGCATACCTAGCTTGTGGTACCACATTTCCTTCCTTTGCCATTTATAACCAATCCACGGATCTAACATATCAAGAGAGATTCCAGTCTTCGAAATTTATTCCGGCACAACCACGTAGAACATCCACCATGTCTGCAGACTTCATGAGAATGCTCGAAAACATGACCCCACGGTCCAACCGGTGAGAGGGCCGCACCACTTTCCCAACACCGCTGATACTATGCCCGTACTTCAGCACCCTAGAAGACCTCCAGAATTCCAATGATCAGCTGTCTGGTATGGATGGCATGGAATTGCGAGGTTGGGCAAGCCAAGTCTCGATGATCCCATCACGCGACCTCACAGACCCTTTGGGCACAGCACTCAACACAACACTTCAATCCGGCTCCCTCGAGCCACTCGAAGCGCATATTGACTCCAGATGTGAAGAGCTGGGCAGCCTCGAATCTGTAGTCAACGAGCTCTACCCTCAGCGCTGGGGCCCCACAGACATCCCCATTTACAACATCATCCTTCCCTACTTCGTCTCCACACCAGGAAATAAAGCCCACCTACTATCTGTAACAAGCTATCTCGCCCACACCATTAAGATCCCCGTCACTGGCACCGACACCACAGGCGCAACCGCACTCTACTGGAGCATATCATGCAAACCGTACGCCGAGCCAGATTTCGCGCAAATCCTCTTCGACGCTGGCGGGTCCGTGAACCAGCGCAATCGCTTTGGCGGCACTGCGGCTTCTGAAATTTCACAAGTCGATCTCTCCGCAGACACGACGCGGAATGTGGAGATGCTCAAGTGGTATGTTGAGCATGGCGGGGACGTTGATGGTAAGGACAACGATGGGATGAATGTGCGCATGCTGGTGGAGATGATGAGAAAACGGGTGCCGGGTATGGCTGAGGTTTTGGCAGAAGGGAGGGCGGTGAGAAAGGAGGGGGATTGTGCGAATTGTGGGCGGAGCTCGGGTGGTGGGAAGGCGTATGCGGCGTGTGCGAGGTGTAAGAAGGTGAGGTATTGTTGTCAGGAGTGTCAGAGGGTGGATTGGAAGGGGCATAAGAAGGTTTGTAAGGGGAGCTAGTCAGAAGATTTCAGAGTACAGCGAGGTGGCAACCTCAACAGTGTAGCATCACATCATTAAAGCCACGCACAGCCACAGAGCATCCATATAGCAATGCCGCAGAGATAGCCACTACCATTCTCTTACTAAAAACTGGATAGGGCAGGTAAAGTCGAGTGTAGATGTATTTCTTACTCATGATCATGACTACACGTTGGCCAAGCGAGCATCTCTTTTCATGAGCTAGCACCTCCTCCCTTCACCGGACAGCAGTTCATGTCTTCAATGCCAGTATCCTCTCCACCGCCCTCTCCGCAACACTAACAATCGCACCCGATGGGTTGCGCGTCGTCATACCCGGAAGATCGATGCGTCGACAACAAACAGGTTGTCTGTTCCATACACCTTCGTATCAAGATCAAGTACAGCTTTCCAGCCTGCGCGCCCATCATCTGCGCCAATTTTGCACGAGCCGGTCCAGTGGTTTGAGCCGCGTGAGCCTGGCGTTGCTGGGATCTAGTGGCAATATCAGCGATTTGCTCTTACCACGAAAGGAAGTGATGCATATGTGCTCACCGAATTCACGAATGCAGTTGTGGTCTGATTAGCACTTGGAGCGATCCAAGTTAGGTTCTGGATCTGGCTTAGTACGCCACGAATGTACTCGATGCCTTGTACAACAGCTTCCTTTTCATGTTGGTCGCGCAGGTATGGCGCGATGGAAATGCGTGTGGTAAGAGCGGGTGTGATGGCCATGCGGCTGCGTGAAGTTGTTCCTATACCGAGGTACTGGGTGATTGATATACTTGCTGTCAGTGTGTCAATATGATGCCCAAGGTACGCCAGGTGGGCAATAC
This sequence comes from Setomelanomma holmii, assembly GCA_010015745.1. NCBI lineage: Eukaryota > Fungi > Ascomycota > Dothideomycetes > Pleosporales > Phaeosphaeriaceae > Setomelanomma > Setomelanomma holmii. Next base: position 121,112 of record ML978235.1, read on the forward strand.
GTACTTTTCGTTCGGCCTTCGACGCGGACTTGCCATTACATGTGTCGAACTACGCCATCCGATCCCAGAATCTGCTGCCAGAACATGGGGCCGAGGTTGGGTGCGACCTGGGCGAGGATGTCCGTCCTGTTTGCTTTGGATGCCGTCAGCAGTGACATGGTCGGTTTATGGAGTTCATTTTACCCAAATATGCTTCTGTATCCTTGGCGATTGGCTTGTCTCAAGCTCCGTAAAAGTCGTAGAACACGATGTCTTGGTGTGCGATCTGAATATCTGTCTATTCAATATTAGGTTGATGCCGAGAAACTATAGATGGCATTTGCTTACATCAACATGATCATTGACGTTATACCCAACAGGCAAGTTGATCCATTGATTTGATGATATCATGGTAGGACCATCTGTGGCAGAGTTGTTCACGATCTTCAATTGATCTGCCGGACCAATACCGCCTGTATAATTCAGTTATATCCTCGATCTACTCGATCAGAGACTCGCTTCGCATCAGCAACTTTGCTGATCCAAACGTCCCAGCTGAGACAATGACACGACCAGTGCCTGGCGTCACATTGATGCGACTGGCGTATCCAGGGCCTGCGCTTCCACCCTTAGAACATTCGAGCTCCACACCAGTGACATGCCCACCGGTCCGATTAAGTCTTCTGGCATTCCTATTCGTCCATAGGTGGAAGTTCTTGCGCTTAGCGGCAGTGACAAGATAAGTTGCCAGCGGACCGTGACGTTCCGCGTGCTCGAGGATGAAAGTGCTGTGTCCATAGGTGTGGTTCTTCTGGTCTGGGTGATCATTGGGCACTATTTACCTGAAGCCAGCTACTTCCAGCCCCTTCTAGACTGTATCGAAGCCTTGTTGAAGGTACAGCTTCCCATCTTGAGATGGTATGGACGTCTACGTTACGCGTTAGTATGCTATGAAACTTTCCACTGCAACGGGTTACTCCCGGAAGTCTCTCCCAGACTCGTTCGACGTGCTTTTGCATGTCGCTGCTTGTCCATCCAGCGGGGAAGTTGACGTCCCAGTCGAGGCGATGAGGCTTCCACCAAAGCACGAAATTGACGGCAACGCCACCACCCAGTTCCCTGTTACCTCTACATAAGCATGCCATGGACCCAATGTCGAAGGGCTCTCAGTCTCAGACTTACCATTCTGTCATCACATTAAGATCATCGCAAGCGACACTAGCGGGATCAGCCCAAATCTGATTGAAGAGGCCTGGCACCTCGAAGCGTGTGAGATTGGTGCCTTCGAGCCACTTGGGCTTCATTATGCCGTTCCATCGTCCACCGTAGGCGCGATAGTGTCAGCATCGATGGTTCCCAATTACAACACGATATACTTGCCTTGAAGGCGGTTCTTTTTCGATCAGTAAGGCTGAATGCCCTGCCTCACTCAGGCGATCCGCGACAGGAATGTCACCAGCGCCGGAACCAATGATAAAGTAGTCGTATGTGACATTAAAGGTAAATGCAGTGTAATTCTGGTTAGCAGAAGTCTGGGCATATGCGGCACGAGAAACAAGAGTTGCGGTAGCGATAGAAATTGAGAGACCATTCATTGTTGTCGCTGTGGGTCAATCCGAAGATATCACGGAGTCCACAATCGACCTGCTGAGCGCTTTATGGATGAAACTCATGGCCAGGATACACTTCGAAGTTTATGCAAACCGGATTCCAAGTCCCGACTCTTGTGGGGTCGATGCAAATCTCGATGCACAAATGCCGATACGGTCGCGTGTTAGACATTTTACATTGCTTGAGAACAAAGCCGCCACCATTTACAGGACTTGCCAGGGTTCCATGTGAGACGGCTTCGCGTGTTTAGGCAACACTTTCGCAATCTATAAGACATGCGCTGGAAACTCTTCTCGGGCGAGCTAATGTGATTGTAGGCGGGGCGTGGTTGGAGAGGTGGAAATGCCGACCAATGCTGTCAAGAACTTGATAGTTGGGGGGATCGCAATGTCCAGCCTAAGATGTGCGGAGAGCATCTCCGAGTACAGTCTACGTATCTGATTCTCAATGTCGATGCATTTCGTGGCGTGATGCAAGGAGCAATGAAGAGTGGCAAAGGATGACAACGACGAGCACGATCTTGGCGCACCTAGCTTGTTTTGACCTTCGCGCTAGCCCCATGTTCTCCACGAGTCCCGTGGGGATGGTTTCGTTGTCGAACAAGAGCAACATAGGTTTGTCGATCGTACACAGAACGTCTGTGTGTGCATACGTGTGGCTGGCTGTTGCTTCATGCACCAATGGCGCAGTTGATTTGAGCGGGGGCTGAAGATGACGCTAGCGATCGACGAAGCTCGGTCCTCACGCCTGAGGCCACCCATCGAACTCATCTCATTTCCATCGAGCACAAACCCCTGTCATCGCGACTGCCTCGCCACGCGACATCCTGAATGGACACTCGCAACAGGATCGGTACGCCGGATGTCGACCAAGATGCGAGTGTCGGCGCAAGCGCATCCCTCGACGCGTCTCGCCAACACATCGTGAACATGGATGCTCCCACAACTCGAATGACCCATGACCGACGAAGGGACGAAGCCAACATCCCCGAGACAATAACATTCAAGGACCATGCCGATGAGTCCTACATTTGGCCGTTCGACCAATGTCGAACATTTGAGGTGCGCTATAGATCTTGTATGTGGATGGCTCCACATGTTCAATCGTCAGCTAACTTGACGCAGATGGCCAAGATGCTGATTGAGGAGATCTACAGATCCAAATACGATGATTATGCTGTTCAAATCAGAACAGAGGAGTACGACATCCAGACAGTTGATGGTGCAACGATTTTGCCTTCCGTATGGAGCGCCATAGTGCGACCGTCAATGACGATCAGGATGGTGTTGCGGTTCAGCAACATGCGGTTTGACAGGCGAAGGGCAAGCTGCTTTGGCGATGCCGATATGGATGAAGGAGTCTTACGTCCCTATGATGGTCGCGGGAATGGTGAGTCAGACGGATACCTGTCGGACGAGCCTCGCAACGAGAATGTTGACAGGGTGCATGAATACAAGACAGAAAGCACGCTGAGCGGGAATGACAACAGCAGCGACAATTCCCAAACAGAAAGCGTAGGTAATGCCGACGACAAGATGCCAGATCCAGGTCGAGTGGTTGTACCACCAATTGATGCTGATGGCAACAAGCTATCGTTCGCAATTGATACTACATGGAAGAGGCAGCCAGTTAAGCCTACAGGAGGATCAACAATCAAGGATGGAGTAGTCTCAACTCCCGATGTGCGGGATGGTGGCCGCAAAGGAGAAGTCGACATTCGACGAATTACCAAAGCCTTGACAGTGGACCTCGACGGCAAGACCGCGGTTCATATACACGACTTGCCGGGACCAACGAATAAACTTGTTCATGACAGCATGACAATGGCTTGGTACCATTTGACAGCTACACAGCTGGACTTCTCACATTTCACGAAAACTTGCCGCGACATTGTGGATTTGCCCGAACGAATGCAAACACTCGTTCAAGAGCTGTCTATAAAGATCGACCGGCATAAGAAGAGATCTTACGCGGAGGGATACTTCATCGAACCTGGCACAGTCCTGCGAGCCGACGAAAAATGCCAACCGGATCCACAATCTGTCATCTTTAGTTGTATACCATACTTTGATCTTCAAACTATGGCCAGCAAATCTGGAAAGACACTAAAACCTCGACTTTCTCCACCACGGACCCTTTTGCAGTCGCTATATCCGGATGAATCCGTGCGGGAACGCGATTCTGAGCAGGCATACAAGAAGTTCGGGACCTCAAAATCAAACAAGATCGTCTATGTCCCGAGTATATGGATGATGAACATTGGTTGGAACATCGTCGTCACCTGTGGTCACAAGACCTTGGATGAAGAAATGGTCAATTCGCTAAAAGTCGTACACGAGGATCTGAAACAACTTCGATCAACAGATATCACTGCGAATACGTTGACGAATATCAGGCTGACTGATTGGATCGGTCGAGTACACCTCTACCCGCTAGGGATGTGTCGGTCATACTTTCAGCTTGAGCAAAGACTGAAGGGTCTAAGACGGGTCTCGCACGATGAGCGGAACTCCAAATTGTTACAGGTTGCGTGGGTAAATTCAGGAACAGTGCAGCTCATCAAGCCCGGTGACTGGTCTAGCCTCGTCCGCCGAACTGACCTCATCTTCCTCGACATCAAGGCGCTAAACACCGAAGATGTGCTCAAGTTACAGCCTTTGGCCAAGACCGAGTCTATGTCACCATTGCCCTCTATCGCCTCTGCTGACTCGTTCCCACCATTCTTCCATTGGCCAATGGGTAGTGGCGCAGAGACTAGCAGCCCGAAAGCAAAGCTGGCAAGCCCTGCTATCTCACAGCTCGACCACATTGCGAAGCGACTGGATTTTGTCGAAAAGAGCATGATGAATGAGAGGCTCGATATCGATGACACGACCACAGAAGTAGACAGGGCTTTTGCATCGTCGGCTTTCTACGAAGGACTTTCTCAAGCACAACATTCCCAAATTATGTCTCAATTTCAATCGCTGGAACCTGTTCCTGCGCAATACGACAGGTCAACGCAGCACGAAAAGGTCATCGGATCTCAATGCGACGACATGGGCCTCAAGGCGGCTAGCTTCTGCAAGATCGTATATACCACTACATGCCTTTTCGTGGAAGATGTGGATAGCAGCGCAATACTGCGCAAACTTTGGGGCGCTTTCGCAAGCATTCACCACATCATCGCAGATATGCAAAGGCGTGGCATTGTCCTATACGGTACACCAAAGGTGAGTTCTGTGCTGGGTCATCGGGAAAAAGACATGCGATCCAGTGCTGGATGGTACGTCCGTACTGGCAAAAACGCGATTGCTCCCCGATCGGAAGCCAATGAGAAGCTTCAACGCTCCATCAAGCGGTGTGGGCGGTGTCGAAGCATCCGACCGTTCAACTCATCTCAAGCTGCCATCGATCATTTGCAACAGCATTTGCGGTCTATCGCTGAACCTGAAACCGTTGGGGAAGATCTTGGCGGCGCAGTCTCTCAACCGAACTCTACTAATACCCTGGGCTATAATTTTGAGGATTGGGTCATTGAAGAACAGCAGCTGAGGCGAGAAGGTGGGAACGATGACTTGCTCAAGATACTTACACAAGCTTGCAGCGAAAGTTATGCCCTGCTACTGCAAGCAAAAGATCTTGCAGATGGTGTCAAGGACGAGCAAGGAAAATTGCTTGAGCTCTATACGTTCCCGCGCCAGCTCATCGACTCCTTTCGCCAGCTCGTCGTCTACTACCTTGCAGTCGAGCGCGCCTTGCATCGCACTCACAGCATTTGCCTGAAAGAGAACACAATGGACGACGATAATGGCAGGGAGTATAATCTGCCTTCCTTGGAAAGGGGCTATGTAGTGCCAAGTGTTCTTAAGCAGTTCTACAAAGGAGCTCAGCAGTCACTCACGATTGTGCGCGATGACCTATGCAAGATTGCGAAGGTGGATCCTCCGCCCGACCCGATGCAAGATCTGTCTCTCAGTGCTCCTTATGTTTGCGGCTGGTTGATGCGGAGGTTGCTCGTAAAGCCACTCGAGGAGCAGTTGACCATAGGTGAGATGTACCGGGATTACCTATCCACAATCGTAAGTTCACCACTCTAGTTCATGTCAAAATTGTAGATAGCTAACATCACGAAGCAATTCCAAGTCAATCATCGACCCGGAAAGCGGCTCATACGGTCCATCAATCTGCTCCAAGAGGAGCTGCAGGCACTCATTCAGGTAAACACATGGCAGACTAAGCTCATCGAGAACTACACGCGTGTTGTCGATGACGCTACATGCGAGAAGGACGTGCCCCATCGTCGAGCGATGTTTCCATTCGAGCGTATGCTTCTACGCTCGTGTCTCGACAATCTTGAGCTTCATCTCGAGGACTATCGAGAGCTAAGTCGCCGATGCAACCCACTCTCCGATCGCACGAAACAGAGTTTGGAGATCAACGAAGAAGACCACGGAAAGGCCATCATGGTGTTCACTATCGTCACCATTATTTTTCTGCCACTGTCATTCGTCACTTCATACTTGGGCATGAATACGATTGATATCCGCGACATGGGAAGTGGTCAGTCATTGTTCTGGACAATCGCAATTCCCCTTACTGCTGTTACCATGGGAGCAGCGATGTTCATTGGTTACAACGGTGATGATTTGCGAGATAAGTTATCGGCGATTCTCCACCCGAAGAAAACAGCTGGCACAACTGGGCACAAACAGGGAGCATCGCGCCTCAACTCGACCGAGAACGTGGACTCTGCCGATGTCGCGGATAATGCCGAATATGCAAGCCCACTGCCCGAGTACGGTTTGGAGGATTGGGGTTACAAAAACGACTGGTTCGTTACCGAAGAAGTCAACATGGACATGCCACAAACCCGCACGAAGCTGCTAGCGGCAGCTCCGGAACAGGAGATAGCGTATGACATGCCAGATTCGCGCCCATTCCCGCCGCCACCTCGACTTCGGAACGACATGTACATGCCTCAGACCAGGCGCGGAAGAGCTCGCTTGAATCAATGGAACTACACAGACGAGTGGAACGCCCCGACCGCGAGACGCGGACCAAAAATCACGAGACGCTACACCAGTCGCTTGCCCGGAGATTATGAACATGTCTCTGTCCGCCTTCCTGGAGATTACGAACCTGTCCTTCGGACGGGACCACGAGTCGAAGTCTACAACACTCAAGGCAACGATGAATACGATAATGCGCAAGGCTATACTTGGCATAAGGAGCGCAAAGGGCGACGCCATGCTCGATCCGAGGGTTTCGGACTTCCTGACTCACGATCTCGACAACGATGACTGAAATTGGTTACAGGAGATATCATACCACATAAATAGTCTCGGGCCGGAACATTGGTTGGACCACTGGCCCGATGCTCGTAGCCATCTAGATAGTCGTACAATTACATGCACATCTCACGCCATGATATGTCACGTTGTAGCTCTGGTGACCCATTGCAGTGATAAATACAAATACTCCAGTTGGGCCTACCACCACACGCGCTGCCTATTCGAACCATCCACCACGTGCGAAACCCCTGAGTGCACTTTTCGCCCACACTCTTGCCTCCCGAATCAGTACGCCTTCCAGTATCACGTACAAGCGCTCGAAGTCTATAGGCTTCGAGAGCCAGCCGTCAAAGTCAACAGCGGCCAGTGACTCTTGTGTGTATTGGTTTAGGCTAGCAGACGGCGAATATGGGTATACGATCAAGAATTCGAGGCTGCGGTGTGCCTCTGGTAAAATTGGGTAACGTGGAAGGTGGCGCGAGCGAGCTTTGCCGCAACGCGGGATCGGACGTCGGTAGTGATAGTGGCAAGGTGAAGTAGTCCTTGTTATCGGACTGTGATCTGCGCCAGGATTCATTTGCGGCGGTGACATTGGACCGAATGTGAGGTGCGAGCTAGCTTTGTCAAAGCCTGGAGGTAAGTGACGGAAGGTTTTGGCAGGTATTAGTGTGCTTTCTAGATCGCGGATCATATGTGTTGATTGGATCCCATCAACCAGAGGCATCTTCGTTCAGGATTAGCATACGACTTCATACATAGGACGAGCTCAACACACATTGATGTCCATGAGGATGAAGTGCATGGAATCGTACTGCCTTTGGCAGGTCTCGAAGCACTCTTGTCCATCCAGACTGGTTTTCATATCGTGGCCCATCTTCTCGAGTCGGCGTTTGAGGATCTATAGGTTGACGGGGTTGTCATCCGCTACCAATACGGCAAGCTTTTCAATTTGCGGTGGAACAGGTGGCTTCTTCATCATATCACTAAGCGGCACCATCGTTGAGTTTACTTTAGAGTATCTATTCGGATCTGTGTATGCTTGAGATCTCCCTTCCTGCTCTGTAACTGTATCGTTGGAGGAGCAAGAGGCTGCGGTGGTACGGGTCGATAATCTAGCTTCTGCGCCACTCAGACCTTTGCGACGCACGGAAACTTTGCCCTTAGGTGAGTTAATTAGCGTAGTCAGTCCTGACTGTTGAGTGGTGGAGTCTTCTTTGGCAAGTTGCAGAGGCACATCGAGCGCGAATGTCGATCCTTAGCCAAGCATCGATTTGCCTCGGATTTGACCTCCGCACTGTCTGATGTATCTCCCTACCAGGGCCAAGCCCATTCCCAATCTAGCTTCCGCTTTGGGGGCAGCAGACCCTTCCGTCACTCCACGCATTGTACGTTCGTTCAAAACAATATCCTCGTCCGGTACCTATTCGAACTCTTGGAAAATTTTGTCCAGGGCCATCTTCAGACATACCAATTCCTGTATCTTGCACCGTGACGGTGACGAGATAGTCCTCCTTTGTAGTGGGGCGAGCGTCAACATGAACGTTGACTCCGCCTTGGTCCGTATACCGAATTGCGTTGATGACGAGATGAGTTATAGCTTGCTGAAATCTCTGGGGATCGCCACGAAGCCGCAGAGGTAGATTGGTCACCTGGTCAATATTAAAATGCAGTGTCTTTTTTCTTGCATGCTTTCGAACTGGATCGAATGTGGTCATGACGCTCTCTGTGAGGCAGAAGCTGACGTAGACCACGGGTAAGGAAGCTTGAGAGCTGCCGTCGGTCAGATGGAGAAGGTCATCGATCACGTAGATGAGAGATTTGGAGGCATTGTGAGACCAAACTTGGCCATTTTAGGGTTTCCTGCCCAGTGCACCTCTCTAATTTGATTCTTCCTGAGGAACACAATAAAGTCACCAGCGTCATGCGAGAGGGGAATGACGGATAAGCCAGCAATATGAGGAAACTCCGGCTCAAAGACCAGATCTATGAAGCTCTGAGAGACATTATCGGTCCCATAGATTGTGGTGAAGTTGCAGAAATAGACATATCTCAGTAGCGTTACTGCCTCGGGATACGACGAGAGCTTTCCAATGGTAAGCGCTTCGCCTTTGACCACTAGGAATCCGAAATCAGGCTGGAATAGATACAGCAGATCATTCGATGACACGGAGATGCAGAGTTGTGGCAATATATCAATCTGCATTGAGATGAGGGAGTTTCGATATCTTAGCTTTTCTGCGTTGAGAAGCTTGTCAAGACACTTGGAGGCGCACAGGCCCACCCAGTAACATAACTCACGAACAGGGAACGGGACTCGTAACCTACTCGCACTATATGAGTGGCAGCATATAAGCCCCCAGAGATTGTCCTTGTAATTAAGGGCGACGCTGATGGTCGATTTGACGCCCATGTTTCCAAGATATTTGTTGCACGCTAGCAGGGCTATCCCTACACTCTCTCGTTGTACACGTATATATAGCTTCCCTCGTTCATAGCTACACAATAAACTCAATCCTTCACTCATCCTTCCACATCACACATCCAAGAAAATTTGATGTGAACAGGCGACATGGTGCGAAGGTACGAATGTGACAGGTTCAAAGGTGTTTCCAGGTCTTCGATGTTCCTGCATATCAGCCTGCTCGAGACTGATGTCCTATCGAAGAGAATACGCAACCTGTTCAGCTTGTATAGCTCGCGGGCTTATTTGGGGATGTCGCTTACAGGGAAATGAAGACCTCGGTATACGTCTGAGCAAACTTGTGGATTGAAGAGCTCTGTGACGACGGTGCCGTTGTAGTCCTCATCGAACTGGTAGACCATGGAACGATCGAAGCTGGTCAGCTGTCGAGTGATAGCTATGATAGCGTCTAGCAGTTCTTGGATTTCGGCCGTCTGCGACAGCCGCTCCCGGATTTAAGACATGACGCTGGCTACTTCCATGGTCTTTCCTTCTTTCTGGAAGGCGTCGATGGTGTCTCCAGCAATATCAAGAGATTCCAATCGGCTCACAAAGCTGGCCGCAGAGTCGATCAGGTCGGAGTTCAGAGAGTTGTAAGGCGTCGACGCCAGGTCCCCAGCAAAACCTGGTCGATCCCTAGGTTCATCTCTAATCCAAACTCGCATATCAACAAGTTGTGATCGCCACCGAGGAAATGCATCGCACACCAGCATGGAACGATATAACCGACAGGATCCATGAAGCTGATGCTAATGACTTTCGGTTCTGCTAATTATGACGTCGTCTTGTACATTGCGATTACAGACCGGGCATGGCTTTCGAACACGAGGCGCTAGTGCACCGGGAGAATACGTAGAAAGCTGTCGAGCTGTCAGAGAAAGCGCGGGCTATATTTGTGGAGGGCTTCGCAATTCTCGCGGACAACACGACAAACGTAACAAGGCGGACCAGGACCTTCCACAACATCTAAACCGGTGATCATCCCGTGCGCCTGGATGGCTCCGGGGGTATGAATGGCTTCATCTTCGCAGCGCATTATTTGCTTGCGCTTCCCAGAGGCAACACTGTGGCCCTCTTGGTCGCTAAAGGCATATTCGCCCCGTTCCGTGTACATAAGCTGCGAAGTTGCTGGCGGCGGCGCTTTAAGGATCTCTTCAGCGCGAGAAGGAGGCCTTCTGAATGGTTTAGGTGTCCGTACGTGCGCAGGTGAGATTTCAGCTGCGGTAGCATCGGAGCCAGTGGAAAGAGGTTTTGACTCGGAGTCGGGAAGCTCAATAAGGACAGCTCGTTGCTCTATGACCTCTGGAGAGTAAGACCACGATATGAGCGGTCCTCGAATGCGCCTGGGAAGATCAGAATTAGCCTGTAATGGTAAAGCTCACCTGCTCTTTGATGACGCGCCGAGAGATGAGGGCTGTCCACAAATATCGTGCCCCTGATAGGATACACGCACTCCATGTTTACTGGAGTTTCGTCAGACAGACCCGGAAGTGAGATTCCGAGCAGCGATAACTGAGGGGCTAGGAAACTCCCTCCAGCCAAGGTGTGGCGCAGGAGAGCTATGGTCGCGCCTCGGCATAGATGAAGAAGTTCTACGAGGGCCCTGACTTTCTTGCCTCGCAGTGTGCGCCGAGATCAGCCCACCAGCGACCGTCCCAACACCGAGCGAACAAGTGCAAGCCATGTTGTCCCAAAAATGAGCGCACTCGATCGGAGCTCTTGACTGAAAATGAATGGAGATGCTCTGTTATGTGAGTGAACCAATTTCACGAGCCTCAACAGCTGCACTTTGCGTTCGATTAGGCGCTGCATTTTCGCCTGGTCTATGGCAGTGCGACATACGTCTTGCACATCCTGCACAACTGTCGGCCGTCTTCTGGTCGAGGTGCTTGATATACAAACTTCTCTCTGCTGCTAGCATCTTACGACATCTCGTCGCTCGCGTAGTCTTCGTATACTGGTGCAAAAGCTGCCCTTTACCCTGTTGCAGAACAAATGCATCACCCGTGCGACTACCCAAACGGCACGCCCCAATATCTTTACTGTTGCATTACTACAATTGGCGGAAGTTTACTTCAAGCTAGCGCCTCGCGCAACTCCTGCACATATACAGCCCATCTCAAGCAGTGTGTCAGCACTGTGAGTGCTGGGCTTAATCCGTCCAGATCTCCCTGTGGAAGGTCTTTTTGGACTTTGGCATGCCGATGAATCTATTAGCATGTTCAACTCCATGGGACTTAGACATACCGATCAATCTATCAACCATCCATATATCCACATACTGGTAGTCATGTTGCACGATCTGCGCTTTCCGTCCGAAGTCTTGATCGCCAGCAATTCAAACACCACGTGTGTAGTCATTCATATCAGAGCAATGATCATGAGAAGCAAGCCTTGAGATCTAAATTCGCCGATAACCTTGAAAGCGGCTGCCATACGCGGAATCGAGCGGTTTGAATCTTTGGTAAAGAAGGTAGCTTATTTTGCATGTTGCAAGCGGCGGTGAGGATACAATAGATGTGTTCGCTGTCGCTTCAGCGTACAGAAACGAAGTTGTGACATTGAGGCATGGGTGTCTTCCGATTGGTAGGCAAAGACTCGCCGTCCTTGATACTTAGCGCAGAACGAAAGTGGAGGACGCAACCGCAGAAGTTCGCTATTCCTCTCCTCTGCCATTTGCACATCGGAAGTATGCAAGACCGCAAGCGTATGCTCGTAGCGACCATCCGTGAGTGCTTCTCTCAATTATCTCTGGGGCCATCGTTCGGCAATCGCAGCTGTTTGTTGCTATTTTGGTGTTCTGGTTGACCTAGAAGGTTGGGAGTCAAAGAGCTGCCAGTAGCGGTGGGCTAAGTGCGAGAAGAAACAATGCTTAATCTGAAAGTGACATCTTCGCGGTGTTTTGGATGAGGCGAGCGGTATTCGTGCAGGGCGCGACAAGTTCATGTAACTAGCGGGATGCGAAGAGCATATCTTTGGCGTGTGGACCGTTTACAATTTGTGAAACGAGTTGCTACCTGTACAGCACCTGTCTTCGATACTCTGGCGACGACCTGGATGGTGGGGTTGAGGAATCGAGCTGTGGTGGTTCTCCATGACGGCGCTTTGGCGAGCAGCACCCCGATCCCCCACCCCCAAACCAGGAAGCCACGCGCTACTAGTAGCGTGCTTGCCAACGAGCACATTCGGGATGAATCCGCGTTTTCGAAATAGCTCAGTTTGGCGATATTCATACGAGCCGCTTTATACCTCAAATGCATTGTAGAGTTCCTCACGTTTGTGAAGAACCGTGGAAGTGTGTTGATCTTTCAGCTTCCTCGAGCGCAAGATTTTGTAGATGCAGAGTGTGCTTTTGTATACACGGCAGGATGAGGTGGGCATGCTCGAACAGTACTCCTCATACTGTCGTTCGCCCCTACATCACTGGCGTTGGTCCGCTGTGGAGTCTGACTTGCTCTTGTATTTGTAATCACTTGCGCAATATGTGGATTGGAGCGGAACTCCACCAAGCATTTCTCAGCCTTGCAAGACAGCCTAGCAAAGGCATAAGACATTGATTTAAGAGCAGTATGTTCGCCACTATATCCGAAAACCTCGAGCTTTATTGTGTTGGGATAGCGACCGAATCCGCAACGTTACCTCAAGATGTCCTACCCAAAGACTTACCGTGCTTGGCGCCGTAGTATAACTCCGTATCCACTCAACGTGATCCAATCAACCGAAACACTGCCCGACAAGCTTGGTGCCGACGACGTCCTCATCAAAATCCACGCGGTTTCTCTGAACTACCGCGATCATGCGATACTACAGGAAGGTGGCTACCCGATCCCTGTCGAAGTCGGTGGCGTGTCGGGATCAGATTGCGCTGCTGAGGTCGTCGCCATCGGATCGAGTGTCACCAAATTTGCAATTGGCAACCATGTCGCACCGACGGTCGATCTGCTGAGCTTGACTGGCAATGAGAGGGACGAGAACTACGTTGCTCTTGGCGGCAACGGACCTGGCACTTTGAGAGAATACGCTGTCTTCGAGGAGAAGGTCCTGGTGAAGCTGCCAACGTATCTGTCGTGGGAAGAGGTCCGTACATTTAGGATCGAGGGACGTTGGAGTGGTGTCGCTTATGCTTCTTGACAGGCCTCGACGCTTCCAGGAGTGGGTACCACTGTCTGGAATGTGCTCGATCAATTGAGAAAGCCAACTGAGGATACAGCTGCTCTTGTGCAGGGTAAGTAGCCGAATGATGAACATTTGGTCCAGCTTATTGACACTAGACTAGGTACTGGCGGAGTCAGCATCATGGCACTATTGGTGTGCCTAGCAGCTGGTATCAAACCAATCATTACATCGTCGTCCGACGCGAAAATTGCGAAATTGAAACAACTTAGTCCAGCGGTTCAGGGCATCAACTACAAGACTGAGGACGTCAAAGCCCAAGTGCTCCGACTTACGAGCAGCAAAGGCGTGGATTTCGTGCTCAACAATGCTGGAATAAGCTCTCTCCCGGATGATCTAGCCATGATTCGAAAGAACGGCAGTATCGCATTGGTAGGGTTCCTAGACGGCTTCACAGCACAATTCCCACCTGAGGTGCTTCTGACTGTACTGCTGAAAGCTTGCAAAATACAGTAAGTACACCGTCCTGATGCCGAACACAAGTTTGACGCGTGGCTATAGGGGCATACTCGCCGGATCGAGGGTCGACCTTGAAGAGATCAACGCGTTTCTGGAGGAGAAGAAGGTCGACCTGGCGCCTATCATTGACAAGGTATTTTCATTTGAGGAGACTCCGGATGCAATCCAGTATCTGGCTTCTGGCAAGCACGTCGGCAAAATCATTGTCAAAGTGTCGTAGAGAAAGCAGCTTAGTACCTTGAGACAGAATAGCGCGTCTGACCTGGGCTCAGAAATCATACGATTGAGATCGATTCGGCTTCTTGATTGATGTTCGGTGTAGTGAGGCTGAGAAGGGACTCGAGACGCGGCGAGAGGGGCAAAACAGCCAACACGCTAGCGCGATACACAAGCGAGACGCACGGGCCGAGTATCCCTAAACCTTTTTCTTGTGAGTTGCTGTTCTTGTATACACATGCATGAACCATGTTCGTACTCTTCGTCCAGTCGTGAGGCCTTTCTCAAGATTGATGAACACTAGACGTGCCATATATGGACTTACGACGCAATCTGTCTTACGCAGAGCACCTCACATCGTCCGTTGTCCACATGTGGGCTTAGCTCACGTGCATCACACCATGGACTTGTCTACGGACACCATTGACCGCGTTCGTATGTCTCTCGCGACAAGATAGACGGGTATGACTGACTCATTTCAAAGAGAAGCTCGGTACATCATGACACCCATGCCACACCACCACATTTCATTCAGAAAGAGCACTGGCGTTACCAAAGCATGAGAAAGGCCGACCTTGAAAATGATCCGAATGTTTACGATCTCAGTCGACGAGAGGATTTCACTGAAGTACAGAAGGCCGTATGGAGGCCCGCTGGCAGCATCTCCTCCACACGCATCCAGGCAGCATGCGAAGCTTACGCTGGCGGGCAAGCTCTCGAGACACGCGTTGAAGATGCCCAAATATACGAGAATCGCGATTTTCCTGGGCTTTCGGTAGTGTGTGGTCTTCTGCCACCGGAGACGCAAGTCCTGTTCACATCATGTCTGATGCATAGAGACCTGGCAGATCCGAGCCACAAGATCAATCTGCAAGCGGACTACCAAATACCGTACCCGGAAAAGCCAACATCACAGCCACTACATTTCGATAGCAGCTTCTTCACGCGTGAGCGATCTGCACCAGAGGATACTTTGGTACCACATTCTCCCGACAAAATGAAGCCCCTGAACAACGAGCAAGCTTTGTATACGAAGCTGCGATGGCTCACACTCGGCGAGCAATACGATTGGCCAACGCGTAGTTATGCTAAGCATGCAACACCTTTCCCGGCAGATCTGTCTACATTAGTTACGGGCCTGTTTCCTCATATTCGCCCCGAGTCTGGAGTGGTTCTCATATACTCGGCGAAAGACTTCATGCCTGTACACCGGGATGTGAGCGAGCAGTGTCAGCGTGCATTGGCTAGCTTCAGCGTGGGGTGCGATGGCATATTCATTATGGCACGTGGAGATGACGACGGCCAAGGTGAGAACGCGCCACGAACGGTTGCAATTCGAGTCAAGAGCGGCGATTGTGTGCACCTTACTGGTGAAGCGAGGTGGGCCTGGCATGCTATGGCACGTACTATACCGAGCACATGTCCACCACATCTAGCGAGCTGGCCCGTGGGTACACCTGGCGCAACGCCGTCGGAAAAGAAAGCCTACAAGAAGTGGACAGGGTACATGGGAACGAAGAGGATCAATGTTAGTTGTCGGCAAGTTTGGGATTGAGTGGTTCAAGCCATTATCAAAAGGGTCCACAATCCGTCACACTGGAGTCAACGGAAACACGCGTGGTTTGTCCGCTGTCTCGGTTCCCTGAGTTCCACGACGTCAGATGCCATGGCGCGTCGACGCGGCTAAAGACGCCTGCTACGGTGACATCATCAGCATCCAGCTTCGAAAATATCCATTCGAAGTCCCATACGATCGCCTCTTAATCTCAGTCCTTTTGATGCGCAATAGTTTCTGGCTCAGTATAGTTTTCCATTCTTAGAATCGCTCAGCTCTCAGCTGAGGCCATTCCTTATGATGCTCGCTTCCAACTGCCACGCTCCCGTTCCTGGAAGCCACGATAGCGCACGGTGCGCTGCGCTAATATCTCACCGCGTCTGTCAACCAATCAAGCGCTGACAAAGCATGGTGTCGGTAATGATCGCTTCCCGAACAAGACGGCGCGATCTGCACTCTTTGAACTCCCAACAATGGTGGCACAGACACCCCCAGACATTTGCAGGATGCCGCAGCAACGCTCCCTGCACCTCCTCTTCGCCCAGTCGTGCCAATTTGGCCCAGTGATAGGGTTATCTGGGGATGCACGACGGATTTAAGAATCTCTCACGCCCCTTCCGCTGCTAGGCACTGTCTCATCTCTACTTTTCTCAATTGTTGAACAAAGAGGACACCATGGGCTTCCTCGGCCTCCCTCAATTGCGATACCACTCGCCATGGGTACAAAACATCATATCTGGTGTTGGCGTTGGCACTTCCGCTGGTATTTACGTCGCATTGAACCTATTGGGTGCAGGAGGTGGTAGGCCCGATTCCGCGCAAGTCGTCCAAGTCGTTAATGCCACACTATGCGCCGTATGGTTCTTCAGCTCTTCTTTCGGTGGTTCTATTCTCAACAAGCTAGGACCTGGCCTTACGATGTGTATTGGCGTTCAAACGTACGCTGTATACGTTGGTAGCTTGTGGTACTACGACGAGACAGGCAAGAAAGGATATCCGTATGCCGCTGGTCCCATCATCGGTATTGGTGCAGGAATGGTGTTCATCACCGCCGGCTATGTCGCAACTGGCTATCCAGAAGAGGGTGAAAAGGGCAGCTACGCTACGATACTCATGAATATGCAAGCTTTGGGCTCGGTTGTCAGTGGCATCATTCCCGTCATCATCAATCGCGACTCGGACACAACTGCGGGTGTGCCAAGATCGGTGTACATCTCGTTCATCATTATTATGATCATCGGCGGACTGATCACACTGCTCTTGCTGCGACCGCAAAAGCTCACCCGCGACGATGGATCGGTGGTCGCTGTCCATCCACCCAGAGGCGCTTGGGAGGAATTACGATCGAATCTGTTGATCTTCACAGATCCAATTCTGTTGATGATGGTACCTGCATTCTTGCCATCCGAAGGCTTTCTGGTCTACAGCGGCTCTGTGAATGCATACAACAACAACCTTCGAACGAGATCACTCCTTTCTTTCATTGCAGTAATTATGCAGATACCAGCCGGGTGGACACTACAAGCGATTCTTGACTACCCAGGCTGGGGTCGCCGCAAGCGCGGTTTGATGGGTCTCACGGCTGTCGCAGTACCCTTGGTGGCTGCGTGGGTGTGGGAAATGGTAAGCACTCGAGCGTGAATCTATATGGCAAAATCACTGACTGTATCTAGATACGCACACGAAACTACGACCGTAACAATCCACCCACGATAGCCACGGACTGGGACGAACCCGAATTTGGTTGGATATTCGTCCTTTTCATGCTCACCTGGGTTTTCTCGCAGCTCTGGCACAACATCGTGTATTACTGGATCGGCGCAATCACCAACTCTCCTCAAAAGCTCACACACTACGTTGGTGTATTCCGAGGCGTGCTCGGTGCAGGCGAAGCAATCGTCTTCGGACTGGACTCAATCAAGATACCATACATAGCAGAAGCGGGTGGTATTCTGCTGTTCTACGTCATTGGCATTTCGGTCTTTTATTATTTGGGATTCACGCACATCAAAGACACGAATTACGATCATGTGGAGGAGGGTGCCGTCGTGCCTAATCACATTCTGGAAGGCGAGGGCTTGACACCTGGGCAGCGAAGAGAGGAGATTGCGAGGATCACCAGAGCGCAGGCCGACGGTTCGGCAGACGAGACGGTACATGTAGATGGCGAGAAAGCCTGATAAATGACGGCCGCTACGCCCATTAAGCGATGCCATGTCCTTACTGTGTATACCAGCTCATTCGAGTAGAAGGATTTGTAGAGCATAGACCTCGGGTCAGTGAATAGATCGGCATTCTTTCCAGCAGAGCACTCAAATGTCGTCGGACTTTGTTCCGATCAACGAATCGCTCGATGTCGCGGAAACCTGCTCGAATCCCCGTCTGCCGACACATCGGCTAAGCAACTCGTTGATCTTTCCCGCACGCGATGCTAGCGCTATCTGCGGGCCGTCCCATGATCGTGTTCGTTTTTGCCGTTCAAATGGGAGGTTGGTGCGAGTTGAACGTGTGCGACTGCATTCCACACGTGAGATTGTTCGATTCTTGACGTTACAAATAAGCTAAGCCTGTCTTTCGTGTCCGCAAAGAAATGCTTATACGCCCACGAAGAAGTGCTGCATATGACGACTGTCACTAGGTAAGGTAATGATTCGTACGACGATCGTTACGATATCTGAAATAGGCGGTCAACACATCCCTCCATATCCATGATTTTCTCTAACTTAGCAAGCTTTCAAGCCGATGTTTCCTGCACCTTGGCTATCGCTTGACTCTTCACTCCGGCGTTGCCGACGAGACAGCCATTTTCGTGTCAGCATGACTATCCTACAGATCCACAAACTCGAACCTAACGAGCAGTGTACACGTCGTCTCATGACCACCCAAATCCAGCATGCGAATGAAACTCCACCCAGGCGCTGCGTACATCAGGCGCACAGCTGCAACGCAGAAGATAGGGTTTCTGGCGAAGCTGTCGTCGCTCTTGATGAGCAAGCGCAAGAAGACAAGCTCGTTGTCATCGTACTCCCACTGTAGAACCTCCTTCCAAATGGGATCCGTGGGCCGCGAGTTGTCCTTGTGCATAAATCCAGTAAGTTTGTGCGGCTTATAGCCCGCCGTCTTTCGCTTGACAGGCATGTTGTTCATGTCATTCGGGTGCACGAGAGTGCACGTGAGATATGGTTTAATGTCATCGACTTCGCGATCTCTAGGGAGCGCGATATCTGTAGCACCGGCAACATGAAGTCGAAGTCTTCGTTGTCGACCAGTGTTGAGGTTGCCATCGCCTCCGGCGCGCAGGGCCGCAGGCTTGAGGACGTAGCCACCCGAGCTGGCGAAGAGTGCCTCGTTGAGCTGGGAGCTTGCGCCAAAGGTCTGCCAGTTCAACGCGCATATTTGAGCACCAATACCCCAAAAAGGTACTGGTGCAAGATTCTTGCTCGAGATACGCGTGCCCTTCGGGTACACTCGCATCAGGTGGTGAGCATTGTGGCAGGCGATCTTCGCGCTGTTTGATGGTAAGAATGCCTTGAGACCTGATTCGGAAACGTTGACGAGTTGATGGTGTGGCGCATTGTCGAGGTCTGCCTCGAACCATGAGTTGTTGACTGGCTTGACTGACTGAGCGTAGACGCCGAGCTCAGCCAGCTCAGGAACAATCAGTCCAGCGTTTGTTGCTTTCTTCTTAGCGGCATACTGCTTTCGCGCCTCCTTCTCTGCCTCTTCTTCCGAGATGGAGTCGGATTCGCTGCTTTCTTGCTCGTTTGGCAGATGGTATTCGACGATGACCACGATCTTGCTTCCGAGTTCGGCTAGTGTGACATGATCGCTACCATTCTGTTCTCGCGTACCTTTCTCGCGCACGGCACGGCTCAATAGCCGATCTCCAAAGACTTCGCGCATGATCTGGGCTAGCTGAAGCTGACCATGTGCATCGCAGTGGTTTTCGAGAGAAATCATGATTGGCGCAGCGTTCCGCTCTTCGGCAGCTTCTTTGTCGACAACATTGCGGAGAGTCTCGCATACCGTGCGAAACGGAACATTCGATACCAAAGTATAGCCATGTGTGACTTTTGGCTCTTCTTTGTTGTCATCGTTGTCCCATGCATCGATCTCGACACAACGTGATCCAGTATATAGTGCAATCTCGTATGCTGATGCATGCGACTCGCCGAACAGTTGATGGGCCATCAGATACGTGTTGTGAGATGAGCTGATGAAGTACTCCGGGAGCGGATGGTTCCTGTCAGTGACTTCAGGCGGAACGTTGATATGGCTCTTATCCAGTAATTCACGCAACGCGGTGGTAGGCTCTTGTAAGTCCAAGCCGACCTCTGATTCTTGCAGGATGCCTTCCTCCACCAGGAACTTCTTCAAACCATGGCTGACGCGTAATTTGTCTTTCGTGATGCCTGAGCGACGCGCTGCGTGACCGCCGCCAGCAACGGTCCCTGCGTCGATCGCCTCACCCTTGTCTTCATCATCGACAGCACCTTTCTTCGACTTTGAGAAAGGATTGAGCCTGGAAATCCCGGACACGAGGTCGGACATTATGGCTGGTGTAGTGGAACGTTAGCGACAGGATGGTAAGAACGTCCGCGGAAAGATGATGTTGTGTGAGGCTGAGGTGGGGTAAGCTTGGCTGTGTTCAACCCGGCAAGAACGGAACCAGAACAACGCCACGAACATATAGGCAACCATGGGAAGTCCCATATTGATTGAACAGAACGTATTTTCATTTGATCTTAGAAGTCGTCGGTCGTGTCAATGTTGTTATATTGATGTCATACAGATCCGCTCGCAGTCCTCAACTCGCACCCATCCTCGTCCTTCCTCTCCTGTCGACGCCAGCCATCGCCGGCTACGAGCTATGCTTTTGCAATATGAATGCGCCAAAACATGCCCGAGATCGTTACTTGGACCGCTTGTCGCACATCCCATTGCCCTACGCGACCGACCGTCGTCAGCCATGTCAGCTCAACTGAGAGTTTTCGCGATCCGGTCACCTTTTTTGAACCAATGTCCATGATTAGGTATGCTCTGACATTTCCCAAAGGAAGTGCGGGCCGACTCCAAGGAATGATCATGATCACACAACAGCTTTGGCGTCGACACTATCCTAAAGCACTGGCTCTTACCGGACGGTGGTATGTCGGAATTGGCGCGAGGGATGTCTGCGGAAGACCCCTCGTGTCATGTCAGCGCCACCTACCGTTGCACAGCTGGTAATGTCAAAGCTCAGGGTGGATGCGGCCCGCTGCACATGCCACATCGAAGTCCGTTCCACCAACAGCATACAGCTGAGTCCACGTGTAGCGAACCACAGCTCAAGGATTCCGTGGCGATCCGTCCCAGATTTATCCTAGCGAGCCACGCCTGTGCTGCACGATAAATTGACTGTAGGTATAGATCTGTCCCACCGAACCATACCTTTTCCATACTAGTCCAAGATGCACGACTGATCGTTTCACTCGCTTTTGTCCAGTCATAACCCAGTCGTATGGATTTGTTGAGAAGGTCCTCCGCGTGGTTGGGCGGTGTAACTTGAGCTGGCCTAAATGTAAGCCATCAAATTTGCATCAAAACGTTCCATATGTAAGCTGACGAGTTATAGCTGGTGTTATAGGCCATCGTGCAGACTTTCACCGAAAGCCATATGACCAATAAGCCTGGGGTACTTGCTCAGTTCATTCGATCCGCTTCGATACCGATTCGTCCCGTTCATCAATATGCTCTCCATGTGATTTCGATAAGTTCGCACGAGTCGCACTGAATATGCAATGTTCTACCTAATATGCACATAACATGATCTGGTCTCCAGGAAGCATACAAATTGACATGCTTTTAGGATTGAGAAGATCTTGTTTCCGTATTTAGCAGGTGATTACTCTTTGCCCCGACGTTGAGTCCCTCAAATTTTATTCTAGAACCACCAACATACAACCAACAATACATGAGTGTAGCGGGAAGCTGTGACAGTGGTTACACACGTCTCTCGACCAATCCGATGGTTGCATTGTGAAATCATTGTTCTTGGCAGAGGTCCCACTTCGTGAAGCTGCGCGGGATGTGTGCATTCCTCAGCATGAAAACGGCAGAGCCTCGTATTCGAAGATTCTTCACACTACTGTGTTGACTATATACGGCACCATACAGCGGTGTCCGGGCGTGTGACCGGAATGCTGACGAGTTGGTGGTAAGACCTCGCCTCTTGCTCTGCGAATTGAGCATAGCTCTTACACTCCATCGCAGACAATAAGACATCTGGACTTAGGGAGATTGAGTACAAACGGCGGTTACAAAAGGCGGTCCGATCACCTTTCTCCACCTACCTTCAGCTCAACCCTCTATCCATCCACCTCCGCCTTCAAGCTCTATTTTCGCACTCCACAATCCACTCATACGCATCGGAAATCACCATGAAGCTCACGAACATCATCACTCTATTGGCCACCGTCGCCGCGACGAGTGTGCGCGCCGCTCCTAGCTCTTCCGTTGACGAGCGTCAGGCTCTCATTGGGTACATCCGCTTCTATGCCGGTACTGGCTGCGAGGAACCATGGATCGAGGACACTGTCTTTCAGCAAGGCGACAAATGCCTGAGCAACGACTTCACTGGCACCTACGGAAGCTTCAAGGTCATCGACAACTCCTTCACCCGCACCAGTAAGTCGCGCCCTTTCTCGCGCTCGGGTAATTCAGCCACGGCGAGTAGAGCTGATCAAATGAAGTTCGCCTTTTCGCCAACCCTGTCTGCAATGGGTTTGGCCAGGGTAATTATATCGACGTGGCGCCAGGACAGACTGGTTGCTTTGCTGGCAAGATCACGTCCTACAGCTTCCTCTAGGGGAGCTTCTACAAGGGGAAATGTGCGGCGCAAGAGATCGTGCTATGGCAGAGGGTCACTTGGACAACTTAAAGCATGAATTGAAAGGCTCGTCACGCAAGATGGAAAAACTGGATTTTCTTACAAGTCGCTCATTACATAGAATCAACACTTTTCCGTGAAAGGTTTTTTTGCCGCAATTTGGATGTGTGAATCATGGTCAATACCCTTTTCAACCAGACGGGGAGTAATTAAGTAATTAGAAAGGACCTTCAAGGTGGTCAAGCCCTTGGGTTCATGGATCGGTCGGGTCTGCCGGCACCGCAGGCTTTTGTCTCTCTGAGTGAAAGCGTTTGTGAGTCCGCACACGACACAAACAAAAGCCACGCACCAATATCAAATAATTCCAGTTTTCTGTATTCGCCGCCACTGCACCGCGTCAAATTTGCACAACATCAACGTTGACTGCCGAACCGATTCCGCTGGACTCTCTCCAACAAGCCATCTTCAGCTTCCTATGGCCTCACTTGCCAATAGTCGACGACATCGACAGGCTAACGCGGGATATTACAGCTCTCGTCAGTAAGTCCTTCCCCGATACTGACCTTCTGTCATTTTGGCTAATGTCGTCGTACTTATACAGACAACATCGCATTTCTTGTCCGCCATACATACCCTGAACACGATATACAAGCTCAGCGCGTATCAATTCCAGTGCGACAATTCTTGACATGTCTTTTTTGGCGATGAGCCGATAATTAGACTAGAACAGCTGTCTATGTTCACGTAAATAAGGAGTGTAGGCGATTGTTCACGGCGGTGCATGGTACGAAGGACAACATCGTGTACAGACTAGAGGAATTTGTTAACAAACAGATGGCGGATATTTTCTGAAAAACTTCGGTTACCTTTGATAATTCGACAGATATGGATGGAGGGCAGGACGGTGGAAGCGAATGTGTAACAACTCATGTTACTCTAAGAGCGTGTATTCGCGCAGAGGAAGGCTGCTGCAATTGTTCCTAGAGCTCATCTCAAGCATGAAAACTGGTGAGACATCTTCCTCGTCAAACGCACAAGCCTCGCAATATTGCTTTAGCTTGATCCGAGACTGTTTGTGACAATCTTGTGAATAGTCACTGGGACAGAAAGCACGCCCAATCATTTCTTATCCGTACAAAAGAATGCAGCACGGCGTAAAGTTGCCTCTACTTTCAGTGTCAAATCTTTCAGCACACAGCTTTTTGCCTTTTACTTGCTTGCCCACGCGCCACTGATCCACCATGGATTTCCTGCAGCAGTCCATCTACGACACACTTCGGACTAACGTCTACCACTCCACGAGAAGAATGATGGGTCTAGGCGCAGTGAGATCCTTGCGAGTGCGACTCGATATAAGAGCAATGTGTAGCATTGAGCCAAACTTACTCACAGGAAATATTGCGTTCATCATCCGCCTACGCACCCATCAGACCGATCTCAGCGGCATTATCGTGTCCATACCGTTCCGAGTACACCCCCAGCCTACTGTATACAGCAATGATACCCATGCTGCTGTCATCGTGCATTTTGGTACAAGACGAGATGTGTACTGAAAGCTACTGGAACGGCACAAGGACACGACACCGTCACCAAGCTTGAACAGGAAGTGGATGGGGTCTTGGCTCACTTAATCCGGTCATACAATCTGTTATGAAAAACTACTGCAGCAGTTTGACGATCACCAAAACAAATTGCAATCCAAGTTGGAGCATGAGGGTTGTACTATAGATTAGCTCTCGAAAATCACATCTATCACATACAAGGCGATCAAGCCATCAAGGTTGTGCCCAACAAATTTCTCGCTTTATCCTATCATTTTGACGTAACGTCAAGCCAGGACTGTAGAAGGTGAAAGTGAAAACCTTGTCGCCCTCACCTGTGGATTACCGAGCTTTCTCGCTTGATCTCGCAAAGCGACTGCTCGTTTCACCCAATTGATCTCCCGAACTTCCTCTCCTCCATATCAACCGCGAACCAGACGAATTCGATGATGACCCATGAGACTTCTCATTTCCACAACTTCACGATGGTCAACATACCTGCGCCACAAAACGCAGCTTCCCACTACAGCACTACCTCAACCGCGCCCATATCACGGCCCCACTCAACTAAGCCCGCGCTGTCCACTCAAGCGCCACAGTACACGGCTCAGCCTCAGAAAATCCAGGCGCTACAAGGTACCATGCCGGCCCCGCTAGCGCAGTCCACACAAGCGCCCGCCGACCCGCTTGAACAGCGCATCCTGGACTTGCTCTATCCGTACCGCGATGAGTGTTTCGATCCCGAAGTCGATTGCTCACCTGAGCAGGAGCGCATGGCCCTCATACTTTGCGGTAGGTGCACATACCAACTCATTGACTCTATCACCCCCGGCCTCTGCATCAACGTTTCCCTCCCTCTCTGCGTTGGCTGACATCGAAATAGAGAACATCGCCTTTCTCATCCGCCACAACCAGTCCAGCTACGGCAAGCAGATCGATCCCAACGACGTGTCCATGTGCAGCCGCAACTGGGCCGGCATGAAGAGCGGCAACGGACCCGCGGGTATCGGTGTGTTTGTGAACGGAAATGGTTACACGCATACCGTGTGTCGAGTGCAGGTTCTCAAGGGTCAGAATGCGGTGGAGCAGTTTGTCCAGCACGTGGATGTTTTCATGGCAAATTTCTTTCCCAACCCGCCTGCCTGAGGTGGGGAAGGGAGTTGGTGGACGCGGGCGCGCGCTTGTCCATATTAGACGGGATGCGGTGCGACGGTTCTATACTGCAGTTCTATAACCGATATACGAAGTCTCTGAGCTGGGCTGAGCGAGCCTTCTTTTACCTCGTTAGCAATAGCAAAGCTGGGATCAGGCGCTAGGTTACATTGTTTCCCTGACTGTAGTGCTCGCGGGATCCTTCTGTGGTTCTGCACCATCCTCGTGAGGTGTTCTGCAACCTTTTACCATCATACCATATGTACTCTTCAATCCCCTAGCAGGCATGAAGACTAAGCTTCTACACCCTCGCGGAGGGTGTTGCATCCATTTGCCTACAATTGACCGTGTACCTCTTCCCAACGGTGGAGTGAACGCCAGACCATGGAACGTCGTCGAAGTTGTTCGAGAACACGCTCTTGGCACAAAAGTTTGGCTAGGAGCGCACAACACTACCGTCTTGACCTTTGCTTTCCACCAACCACACCAAAAAGCCCAACATGACTGCGTACGCGGGCAAGACTGTCAAAAAGCGCATTTGTGACCTCTTTCGACCATTTTGCACTGAATGCTTCAGCTCATTTCACAGGATCAGCCCCACGTTGTGCACACGATGCCTCAAATCAAGTTCACCTACTCAAGCGGGTGTCTCGAGCATCGACTTAATGACCCTTTCGCGCCATACCGCGAGTATCCAAGAGACCCACTCAGGAACTGACAAAAGATGATAAAAGGTACGCTAGATTGATACGTGAGCCAGAATTCTTTGTCCAATGACATTGGTCCGTGCTAATTGTGGCAGAAACACCGCCTTCCACCATCACTGCTCTAAGAAGAAGCTGGTAATAGTCGCGGCCCAACGTGTTAGCCAGATCTATGAGGAAGACTCAGTTCTTGCGACTATCGGCGCAATGCGTTCGGAGTAGGGTTCGTTTGCATTAGGATGCATGTGTAATTGGATCAGACTTTGACATCTTCTGCCTCTTTCTCATGTGACGACTCTTTGCTTCCATTAAAGACGGTCTCCCATCTCATCAGAGCAATCGCCGTCAGACCAATGATCCCGGCAAGTAGCACGGGGAAGAAGCTCCGTCGTACGGCGTCCACGATACCTCTCTCAACATTCGCTCGGACTTCTTCGCTGAGAACACTTTCATCAAACACTCGACTCTTCGCCCCGCCCAATGCGTTTCTTATCTATTCGTTCGTAAAGTCCAGGCCGGCTAGTGCGCTTCTGATGTGGTTGAATCCGACATTCTGAAGACGAGTGATTTGAACGTGAGTGCAATGACGACGGATCCTACTTGCGCGTTGTTGATGAAGCCAATCGCGTCGGCTCCCTGGGCCAGTACCTTTGCGGTCGCGATAGAGTATGCGCATTGCTGAGCAAGGCCTGCGCCAATAGCTAGAAGCACGCTGAAGCCGTATATTGCTGCATTCGAAGTGCTCTCCCTGAGTGTGCCGAAGAACAATGCGCCGCCAACCGTAATGAATTCACAAGCTGTCAGATACTACAGGACATAATATCTGGACTTCGGCAGCAGAGTGCCGTTGAGGGAGACGACGACAATGTTGACGATGACGAATGGTAGTAGTCTGACGGCTGATTGGACGGCGGTCTCGGCGGGGGCGAATTGGAAGAACAGGGGAATATAATAAATTGGGATCGCGAGCGAAGTCATCATCCAAGATTGTGTAATGAGCAGAAGTACGAATGTTCTACTGCGTAGGAACTGCAGCGGGAAGATGCGGCTCGCTTTTGTGGTGAAGATGCAGAACTTCTGCTGAACGATGAACAAAATGACCATGACGGACATGGCGATGATACTTCCAAAGGTGCGACTATCGCTCCATGGCCAGATAGTCCCGCCGGTGGCAAATGCGAGTACGAAGCACATGCACATCGCAGCGTTCAGAATAATGCTAATCCAATCAAGCTCCTTCAGGCGTTCGAGTAAAGGGTTATTTGGGCGCGGCATATACGAACGGAGGCTGAAGAGGCATACCTGACAAAATAGGCCGAACAAGACAAGGTTGATGTAGAACGCCCAGCGCCATGTGGCGAGGCTATCAGCGAAAAGTCCTCCAGTGATGGGACCAAGATACAGCCGACACCCCAGGTGATTCCTCCTCCACTGATGTACAGTGTACGCTTCTCGAGCGAGGTGTTTTGAGACCATATACTGTGACGGTTGTGAGGAGGAGCGGATCACGTGTGCCACGTGTCAGTGTCTGGTGCTGCTTCCTCACCTTATCAAGCACCTCTTACCTCAACAGTATCGTAGATACGTCATGTAAACAGACCCTGCGGAAGGCCCTTGTGTACAGAAGCATGAGCACAAGGGAAATACACAGACAATACAACACTCTTCTAATTCATCTTGCATTACACCGCTATATATACTGAGCTGTCCAAGGTACATCCCCGCGCCTCCGACACCCGCCCAGACTCTGCCAACTATAAGCGCGTCCATGGTATTGGCACCACCATATAGTGCGCTACCGGCTGCGAAATTGACGAGACTTGCGACGTATAGCCACTTGGTGTCGGAAATGGCGTACGCCTTCGCCCATGCCGCAATGGTGGCGACAGAGACGAGTAGAAAGCTGATGCCCAGCCATCCTAACTTTTCAACATGCCCGAAGCGCTCGACTACTGGACCTTGCACGACAGAGACGATGGTGGTGTTAAGACCGTAGAGAAAAGCAGACGAGTAGACGGCGAAGACAATGAAGAGCCATTGTATGGTAGTGTACTAAGAGGCTGGCGCTGCTGCCGAAGTCGCTGGCTCCTCGGGTGCGCGCGCGCCTGAAATGCTGTTGACAGGGCTGGTTGTATGTGCTTCGGAGGATTCGCTATTTGCGTAAGCTTGGTTAGTGCATCGTGTGGTCGATTTAAGGTTATATTCAGACATGGTTCATGTGACGGTGACCCACTAGCTGCAGGCTTTAGTGAGGATCGCTAATCGTGGAAGGTTAGTCGGCGACAGCGTGGTGAATGACTCGTACCGCTAGCAGGCTATTCCGATTATTGCAGAGAGAACAGATATTGCGGTGGCTAAGAAGCATTCGCAGCATTTTGTGTATTTCTTGAGGTTCATGGAAGCTGGTTCACATTCGTGATCTAGGTTCTTGCCAAGCATGACTCATTCCGGCTTACAATGTTGGGTCGGCACATCGGGAAGGGCAACCACTGATCACAAAAGGAGGTCAGAAGCAGCAAGATGTTTCTCATTTTGCTGAACAAGAAGAAAGTAAACCCACGATTGTGAGCCGAACCAAAGTACCCGCCATTGACGAGTGTTCAATAAAGAGTTGAAAAAGCGGGGTGTTGACCCCTCATCCTCTCTCTCAAGTTAGTCTTCGTGTACAGCAAAATCAACAGCCTTGCACAGGCTTTCCTAGGCCGCAAATTCGTCCTCAGTCACATCGCCGGTGGTGATTAGACCTGTGTTCCTAATCTTCTCGTCTTTGTCGGTGACCACCAAACCATTCTTTGTGGCTCCATCGAGTCTGAAATATGCTTGGTAGCCGCCCTCCACGGGATAACATTCGAGGACCATGTCTTCCTCTATGTTTTGTTCTGTACCATTTTCCATGCCCAAGATGCGCATGATATGGAAATGGATCCTCTTGGCTAAATCTCGATACATTGGTTCAAGAGCGTAGGCTTCCAACTTCGCGCGACAGAGATCAAGGATGTGGTTGCATAACTTGTCGTTCTCGAACTTAAGAGGATATTCTTTTCCAGTAGTCAACAGGTACGGCGGCTGACTCTCGGTCGCTATCAATTGCGGAATGAGCTTGATTTTCGTTTCGTAGGTGAAGATATCGTTTTGTAGAACGATGGCGCTTTGAGTGGTAGAGCATGCGTCTGCTTGGCGAGAGGACGAGTGTAGATATGTTCCCCAGAAATGCGCCACAGATCCGCAGGTGAACAACATTTCACGCCATGACAGGCAGTCTCGACGGTTTGGTCATTGGTGAAGCAGTCGTGACTGGACCCACGAAAATATTGTAGCCACGCTGGACGCTGCTTTATAGCAACCGCTCAATTCTGCGGAGGCAGCGACGAGTGGTTGATCAGTGTGTTGCGGCCCATTCGCGGTACCAGTCTAGGCATTCGGAGTTGGCGACACTAGCAGACGTCTTGACGTTCAGGCCGCAAAGTATTTGTTTGACAGCGCCTTCGACTCTTTGAATTGTTAGTGGTCGATCATGCGCACGCATAGGTTGACTTACTTCTTGCCGTTCGTTGTAACGGGAATCTCGGGGCATTCGTCAACTACTGCTGGCACGTGCCTAGCACTGAGGGCCTTCTTGATCGCCAATTTGATTTTGTCTACAAGGTCAGGGTTGAGCTCATGACCTTCCGCCATCTTCAGGAACAGAACCACAGTCTCGTCAGTATCCGTTTCCCTACGTCGGCCAATACAAAGCGCATCTGCGACTTCTTCGACAAAGTGCTCCAGGACGATATTGTAGATTTCCGCGGATCCAAAGCGCACCCCGGCGGGCTTCAGTATGCCATCGCTGCGACCAAGCATCCACAATCCACCAGTCTGTGGAGTAAATCGGACGAAATCACCATGGTGCCAGATGGGCTGCTTCTTCTCATTCTCGAACTTCTCGAAATAGGATTTGCGATACTTTGAAGCACCGTCAGATCCCCAGAAAGCCACTGGCTGGCATATGAATGATTTAGTGCAGACTAGATCGCCTGGCTCGCCACTAGTCGAGACATCAGCACCAGTGTAGTCATATGCAGCGATAGCCATGCCGAGCCCTGCTGCCTGAATCTCTCCCTCATATACAGGTAGTAATGGATTTGGAGCTCCAAAAAGCGAGATGATATCCGTCCCGCCCGTGATGCTGCCGAGATTGATGGTCGATGGAAATGCGGAGTAAACATATGAGAATGTTGAAGGGGCAAGCGGCGATCCAGTCGAATATATGGCTTCCAAAGTCTTCAACTTGAGTCCAGCTGCCATTGGGCTTACTGACTTCTGTTCAAGTACAGAAAGATATTTGGCCGAAGTGCCAAAGTGTGTGATGCCGTACTCCTCGATCAGCCGATGCATGGCGAGGTCGTCTGGCACGGACGTTGTAGGGTCGCTACTATCCAGGTAGCGAAATGGAGATCCATCATAAAGCACAAGGGTTGCGCCTGACGCTAGGGCTGAAACAAGCCAATGCCACATCATCCAGGTGCATGTCGTGAAGTAGAAGAGACGCGAGTGCGGCACTATTGAGCAGTGAATGATGTGCTCCTTCTTGTGTTGCAGCAAAGTCCCGATCGCTCCGTGTACGATGCACTTGGGCGCCCCAGTGGTCCCACTGGAGTAGAGGATGTACACTGGGTGGTCGGCTGGCAGTTTCTTGAAAGTAAGCTCGGGAGCGGTTGGTGGTGACGTGAAGGTGGCATAGTCGTAAGCTCTCCCAGATGGCACCTCCAGCGATTTGATATCGACATCCACTGATGATACTGTGGGAAGAATGACAACTGCTTGTAGTGATGGCAGCTCGGCCGCAATCTCGCTAACCTTGGGCAGAACTGGATGACTGCGGCCGTTGTAGAAGGCTGCATTGTCCGCAAAGAGAAGCGCAGGCTCAATCTGTCGGAGTCGCTCCAAGACAGCATGCACTCCGGTATCTGGGCTGACCGCAGTCCAGACACAGCCAATCGATGTTGCTGCCAACATTGCGACCAGTGCATTTGTGTGGTTTGCGACATAGCCTGCGACACGGTCACCTTCTTCTAAGCCAAGTGCTAGCATGCCCGCCTGGCATTTCCTGACACGTTGCCTGAGTTCCCCCCACGTTACTGTCTCGCGTGTAGTCTCGGTCACGGCGATTATGGCAAGTGAATCAGCATCCACGTGCTGGGTGGGAAAGAGGAGGTTCTCCGCGAAGTTCAAGCGCGCATTCTTGAAAAAGGTAGGACGAGGGAACATGGGTGCTTCGGGATCAACCGCCTGTCATCGTCAGCATAATATGATCGATATCGATTTCGCGATACTGACTGGCGACACGTCTCCCTCAGCATTGATGCCGACGAATTTCCAAACACTCTGCCAGAAAGGGTCTATGTTTTTGATGCTCCATTGGTATAGCTCTGGGTATGTGGATAGATCCAAACCATGTTCTTGGTTTGTGGCTTGCAGGTATCCGTGCATCGGCGTTGATTGGGGATTGGGGTGCTTCCACAGGAGCTTCGTGCTATTGGCCATGCCATTGGTATCAGCGGAGTCATTGACGCCATTAGAGCCATTCATGATGTTCCACGGTCCTTGAGGCTACGCGCGTGTAGCAATCGTCGAATTCGGCTTGAATGGTTTTGTTGAACACCGTGGATATCTCAGGCTTCAAATGTTTTCCTCGCGCAGGGACCCTCGACCTCGGCTCGGTTCACCCCCCGGGTTCCTTCCGTCTTCGCTAGCGGCTCCCCATGTCAATCCGCGTCCCATCCAAACCATCATCAAGTACGGTCGGAGGAAGGCGGGTTTCGCGACATCGATATAGTTTATGTGCGCCTCCAACGAATGCGTGCAGATCGCTCAAGAAGTGGAGACCGGCCCATCAAATGCTGGTTACAACAAACTGTGCGAGGCAGTTCCTTGGGCCTGGACAACCCGGGACGCCTGCAAATGCGCCAGACGCCTCATATCTGCACAGACGGCTTTCCGCCACCGATTTCGTCACGTGCAAGATTCAAGAGACCACGACTGCAGCGCCGCAGGGTAGCCCTGTATTGTTGGTGGAATGAGCGTCCTCGGAGTGTCCAGCGCGTCGACTTGCAGATGCACGGGCATTTGCCTCGTTGCCTTATGATATCAGGGCACGTTTTGTCGCTGGCATACAGTGCTTAGCGATTGCGCCTTCCCCTCAAACGCAGTTGCGCTACAGTTTGCGCCACACGGCGGACAGGGATCAAGGTGCCCCGCTTCACAGATTCGACCTAGCGTTAGCCTGTTAGCAAACGTGCGATAAGCAGCCAGTACACAGCTTTAGTAACTTAGAACACTTTGAGGGGAGGCGCATAGAGTCCAAGAGACAACAACACCAGATAGGGGACATGCCTTTACAATTCGTAATTACTGTACTTGAAAAGACAAAAGTACTTTTGTCTTAATTCTGATGACCCTCATGAAATGTTTGGCCTTTCTTAAACCACTCGCACGTTAGCACTCTGTCTCACCACGTGGCTGCGGTGAACTGTCCCAATTCCAACTCTCCTGTAATCTCCATGCGCATCTGTTGATTGTACAACCAAGATGTGGTACTCAGTACTCGCTAAAGAACTGTCTCTAAACGCAACTTTTCCAACAACAATACAGTGCAGCTCATCAAGAATGTCAACTCCACCTAGATCAAAGTGAATCCGTCCTTTTGTTGCTCCACTTAGATCTTGAACATCGTGATACGACCCACAGTGTACTGGTATGCACTCTCGAAACGCCCACAAGCTCGCATTGATGGCTCCTTCTCTTTTCTCATCGAATCGGATGCTATTGATCCACTCCATATTGCCAAATTTGACGTCGATGAACTTAACGCCTCCGCTGTAGGCCATCCATGTCCAAGAGGGCAGAGGAGGTTCGTACCCAATCTTCTGAAGCTGACAGTCGTTTGCACGCCACAGGAGGTTTCTGTGGAGGAACTGTTGGAAGATGCCGTATCTGCTGCTTCGATCGGCCAAGGCACCTCTAATACGGTCCTCTAACGCAGACATTGCAACACGTCTGTCCGTCAGAACTGTAAGGCTTCGCTTCGAATACTCTTGGATAAGGTATGATATACAGTTTAGTGTACGTGTTGGGCCTGAGGTGAGTAGCCGCTTCGGAAAGTATGGGTCGAGCGTAAAGTGCTTGTCTGTGAAGGAGCTAGAATAACGTGGATTGTTAGGGGCTCCTTAGTAAGAGTGACACAAAGATCATACCTATGAAGTCTTACAAAGTTCTCGCAGTAAACCCCTTCACCGCATTCCCAGTACACCTGATTGGCGCTGAAGTGGATAGTCCGCCTTGACAAGACCGCCTCTTGCATTACCCAGGCTCGCGTGTTTAGCTTAGCTTTGTCCACATCCTCGTCAAAGTCATCAATGTCATTGCTGACATAGAACTTGTTACCGGAGCTATCTTGAACATAGACATAACTGGTGCGTATGTCGCGCTCAAGGAACCCTGCATTGGAGTCGGCAGCCGCAGTGGCAGCAATTGTGCAGTAAGCCTGAGAGAAGACACTCTCCATCCGACGGGATTCGCGGTCCCAGTCTGCTTTATCGTCCTCTTCTTGGATAATGCAGAGCGAATCTATCCAGAGGTAGAGGACTCCGAGTTCTCGGGTTACTGTGACGGCGTCCTGGAACGTCTTTGGCAGCTCCAAGACACTAAACCCCTCCAGACGCCCGCCGATGTTGTCCTGAGTTGTACAGAACGTCTTCTGCTCTTTCTTTATAGGCTGGCCCCAGCAGTGGGACAAAGCGACATACGGCTGAGTGATCGCTTCTTCCGGGGCACATATGAGATAAACCCGATCTTGCTTGTAATTGCGATCGCCCGGGTCGCCAACATACAAGAGTCTTGTTGGTAAGGCGGTCCCATGCTTAGCTTCGGTTTGTTTACATTCTAGATGTTCTTCATTACACCAACGAAGCCAACCGCGGAGCAGTGTAGATCGTGCGAGGCAAGCAGATTCGGTCAGGATTGGGCGACCAATTGGAGCGGTGAAGCTGTGATTGTCCGCGTACTCTGCGGTAAGCATATACCATCAGTCTGAATCCTGCAAACAAAGCATGACGAGCGAAAACAAGTGCTTACCTGGATCAACAGAAAATCGCAAAAGACGCAGGTCTGTTGACTGTGCAACAACTGCAAAGGGTTTTCGTTTCAAGGAAACCTTGCCATTGCTAATGGCATCCCAATGCCGCAAGGCGGCGAGAAGTACGGCACAGACTGAACAACTTACTGCAGACGTTTGTACTTCTGAAAGGTCTATCTCACATGCAAGGTATGTCTTGGACGCATACACGATATCTCTGCAGCAGCCACACACGGAAACTGGACCGGAAAGGTCGCAAGATGGTGAACCGGCAAGAACCTTTGTGGCAGCGGCGTTGTTAAAGCTCATAAACCAATTGTTGTACTAGGTAGCAGTTAGCCATCTCAGGGCAAACACAAGAGCTATAGACTCAGTTATACTTACATGCTACACCACCAGACACACCAAGCGTTAGCAGCAGCCT